>JAVXUO010001795.1:0-197739 GCA_033065855.1 Escallonia rubra | reverse complement strand
GCATCATGCTAGACGCACACATACCCGAGAGTCCCTTGCTTTGTTCTAGCTATATTGCACACCTTGGTTGCAAACAAAACTATTGTAAGTTGTAATGATGCATTTTGAAGTACTGAGATTATTTTGGATCGTTTTACCCTCGTTTTCAAATTTATTATTTACGTATTGTTGACTGTAAATATAATGCACCTTTATTTGTAAATTGTTGAGATTGTTTGGCAGATGCTTCTGGTAAGTGGTAAGGTGAATGCTGCACGCGGTTTCCTTGTGCCATCAAAGGCCACCTTCTGGCTTCTATCAAGTGGTATCAGAGCCACGGTTTCCCCAAGGGACCGTGGCTTTAGCCAAATTATGGGATAGTTTGTCGGGAAGCTATGGTCAACTCCAAAGAGAGAATCAATACGTTGGAAGCAAAAATAGCGGATATGTTCAGGACCGACCATCATGCTCGTGGCATTCTCCATTAATTTTCCCTTCACCTTTACATAATGGATGAAAACTTGGAAGCTACTACCATTGTGCAGAATGTCGACGTTATGGACTGCAAGTCCAATTTTCAAGAGCTTCAGGATTGAATGGAACTTCTTAGTCGGGTAGTGGTTAACACACCCGCAAGGGGATGGAGAACCAGTCCAGGTGCCAGAGCCCGTGATGCCAAAAAATTGGAAAATATCCTCTTCGATGTCGAACAGTATTTTCGAGCCATAATAGTGGATACAGAAGATACAAAAGCCTCGATGGCCATGATGTACTTGGTTAGAGATGCCAAGCAAGTAGTAGACACTCAAATAAGAGTTCAAGAGTCATTTCTTCCCAAAGACACCGCATTGATTGTAAGAAAAGCACTGTTAGAGTGTTTCAAACACACAGGGTCTGTAAAAGAGTATTACCAAGCCTTTTTAGCCTTGACTTTGGACACCGGCAACATGTCCACAGTTGACGTAATCTTCTTCTTTATGGAGGGGTTAAAATCATAGGCTCAAACATAGCTTAATTCACGTCAGGTGAACAACCTGAGTGAAGCCATCATCCCTGCCGAAAGACCCCCTAAGATAGAGAATGCAAGCAAGAATACTAGTGGAAAGAACCTAAGGGACAAGTATCAAACCATTGTTGCGACAAGAGCAGTTGGTCTTCAAATGCTTCCGGCCAAAAGAAGACCGAGGCATGTTTAAATCTAAGTCTGATGCCAGTTCTAGTTGAGAGTGAAGAAATCTCCCTTCAGGAGGTTGCCTCTTATGCCAAAGGCATGATATGATTGCCACTCTCCGCTGAGGCAGATGCTGAATGCTTTTTCGTCAGCATTGGGCATATATAACAAGGGGAACAATCTATCCCTCAGCCTACAGAAACTAGTAGATAAGCAATCAGACATGAAAGAATATGAATAAAAAAATACTATTGGGGCCTTTCCTAAATGGTGTAATGCGGTGACGACCAAGGTTGGGAACTATGAAAGGGCTCAATTGAAGAAACGCTTAAAGGCAAGCTGCCAAAGAAAAAGAGCGATGTATAAAGGAAAGGCCTTACGGACGTAAAACGTCAATGTTAACGAAAAGGCCATCATGGCCATGATGGATACTAGAGCTACACATAACTACATTTCTAGCAGAAAAGTGGAACGAGTGGATTTGACCTTGGAAAAAGGGTATGGACGGGTGAAAGTTGTCGATTTCGCTGCCCAACCAGTAACTAGAATAGCTAGGTCCGTATTGATAAAGGTTGGGCTATACGAAGGAAGAATCAACTTTTCAGTAGTCACCATGGATGATTTTAAGCTCATCCTTACAGAATTCATGTGACACGAAGACCATCTTGATGCCTTGCACCAGCTCTCTAGCCATGTTAGGGAATAAACTTTGTTTCATCCTGACAATATCTCCTAGGGCTGGAGAGGGTTCTATCTCAACCCTCTAGTTGAAGAAAGGATTGAAAAGTGACAAGACAACCTACCTTGCTATGTAAAGTAGGATGGAATCTAAGAACTGTCAGGACCATTGTCCAGGGAAATTAAATTGATACTAACAAATTTGAATAAGTAATGCCTGATGAGTTACGGAAGAAATTACCATCGAGCAATTTTCATGAAATCGAGCTTGTTTCGTGCACAAAACCACCCGCTCGAGCTCTCTACAGATCTCGCAACGAGTTTGCATTAGAGAACAACTGACAGAGTTATTAGATGCAGGTCTGGTCACCCTTTCCAAGTCACCTTACGGAGTACCAATGCTCTTTCAGAAGAAATAAGATGGTTCTTTACGAATGCGTGTGGACTAATGAGCTCTCTACGAGGTGACCATTCAAAAACAAACATCATATCCATCTACTTGCCAATTGTTTTGATCAACTTAGTTGAGTCAGGGTATTTACCAAGTTGGACATGAAGTCTAGGTGCTGACAGGTTTGGATTGATGAAGGTGATGCAAAAGACTTGCATCATAAGATATGGGCCGTATGAGTTCCTGGTCATGACGTTCGGCTTGACCAATGCCCCACAAATTTTTTCACCTTAATGAATTAGGTTTTGCTAGACTACATTAACAATTTCATAGTAGTATAACTTGATGATATTGCTATATATGTTTCCAGCATAGGGGAGAATCTGGGACACTTAAGGAAGGTATTTTCCCAGTTGAGGGTGCACAAGTTATGTTTAAAGCAAGAAAAATGTTCAGTTGCCCAGATGAAAATTAAATTGTTGGGAATGTGATTGAACATAGTCAGATTATGATCAACTCTAGCAAAGTTCAAGTGATACAAGAGTGGTAGCTGCCAACCAATGTCTCGCAATTGAGATCCTTTCTAAGTTTGGCAAACTTCTACATGAAGTTCATCCCACATTATTTTACAATGGTCCATCCTTTAAATGAACTTTAAAAGAAGAACAAAGTTTGGGAATGGTCAATGGAATGTCAAGCGGCATTCACCATTATCAAATAGGCCATGTTGGAAGATCTAATACTCGCACTGCCTTGTCCAAGTCTTTCTAATTTCATACAGATGTTTTTGACTTTGCATTCAGAGGGATCCTGATGCAAGAATGTCAACTCGTCGCTTATGAGAGTAGGAAGCTCAAACCAGAACGTCGCTACACCACTCGTGAGAAGAGTTGCTAGCGGTTGTGCACTGCCTTAGAGTTTGGAGACACCACATACTTGGATTTAATTTGACAGTGAACACAGAAAATATTACACTAAACCATTTCTTGAGCTAGTCCAAGCTCACCTCCAAATAGGCCAGATGAGAGGAGCTTTTAGCGGTATCCAGCCCTCAGTAGGAGGCTCAAGCTCAATCAATTGGCTTCGATGGTCATGAATGTTATTGTTATGGCTGATAGACATATTGCCAACAATATTGTGAAAAATATCAAAAAGGCACTCACCAAGGACCCTATAGCTCAACAACTATTAAAACTCGTCGAGAGCGATAAAACTTGACAGTTTGAGCAAGAAGATAACTTACTGATGACCAAAGGAACACATGTATATGTCTCTAGAGTTGATGACTTGAAACGGACCTTAATTCGGGAAGGCCATGACACCCTTTGGGCAGGCCACGCTGGGGGAAAGGACACTGGCTTTTCTTTGGCAAGATTATTGTTGGCCCTAAACAGGGCATGATGTATAAGAATATGTGAAGATATGCCTCACTTGTCAGTATGATGAGGTTGAACATAAGAAGAAAGTAGGCCTACTACAACCTTTGTCAATTCGTAAGAGGCCATGGGAGAATGTGTTGCTGGACTTCACTGATTTACCAAAAGTTGGAAACTTGGGCAAAATCCTTGTTGTTGTTAACCGACTCAATAAGCACAATAAGTATAGATCCGCCGAAGGCTGAAGATACAACTATGCTTCAAATGTAGGTGAAATACTAGGGTATGCTGTAAGATATTGTCAGTGATCAGATTCCCGCTTCACTAGGAACTTTTGGATAGAACTCTTCAAGTTGTTTCGATCTCAACTGTCCATGAGTTCAATCTATCACCCTAAATCCTATTGACAGACAGAGCATTTAACATATGTTAAAAGAGTACCTCTGTGATTTTGTCAGAGCAACACAAAAAATTTGTGTGAAGCTTATGGGTGTTGCCCGACTATGCTTGAACTCATGCAAAAGTTCCTTTACAAGGAAGAGTGCTTTTGAGATTGTAAATGTGCAACAGCCATTGTTATCTCACACCATCAACATCCCCAACACAGGTACATTTTAGAGAAAAATGGAGTCCGAATATAGATCTAGTTCACTCTTAGCTTGATAAAGCAGCGAAAAGAATGAAGAGACATGCTCACAAGAACATAAGATCTCTGGAATTCAATGTGGGCGACAAATTTATAGTTAAGCTTCTGCCACAAGACTGCAAGTTCTTAAGGGGATGAGACTCTTGCCTTCTGTAGAAATATGAGGGACCCATGATTATCATAAATAAGATTGGTAGATGGCTTACAAAGTTGACCCTCCATGTTGGTAGAGCCTCTAACTCCACCCCCATCTTTCACGTCATTCTTTTGAAGCCATTTTATGAAGACTCGGTAGACCTTTCAAAGGGTGAGATCTTGATAACAAGATTGAAACCGAAAGCAGTAGCAAAAAGAGTTATTGAAACCATTCGAGATGATAAAATGATTACAACATCATACACGTGCCATCAAGAATACATGGTCAAGTGGCATGATTATACTGAAGAAGAGAAAACCTGAGAAAAAAGCAGCAGATTTATCTGCCAACACGACTAAATCGAAACCTAACAAATGCAAAAGTTGATGAGGGTGTCAACAGCTCTAGTGGGGAAGAATGTCACGGGCTTCCTCCTGCACCGCCCATGACAAGCACAGCACCCGTGCGCCTACCTAGCACTTTACCCCTGCGCCCTTCCAACACAGTGACTGAGTGCCTGCCTAGCACAAGCACAGCACCCATGTGCCCTTCTAGCACAGCACCCGTGCACTGGCCTAGCACAGTCCTCATGCACCTTTCTAGCACAAGGCCTTCACACCTGACAGCAGTGCTCGTGCATGTCTAAAGTAAACCATGAAAATTTGAAGATCCAGGTTTGTTTTTTGGCTCATTTTTCGTAGAGGATCATCATTATACATTTTTATGCTTCCATATAAAATTTCAAGTCATTTCGAATGAATTTCTTAGTAAACAAGCATTATGACTTCTCGCGGATAGGTATGTCTACTACTGTCACTTAGGATTTTTCTCCTAACGGTACTATATGGAGGTCATGAAGCTTAGTGACAAATGCCCCCATGCCCGAGTCCCTTGCTTTCTTCTAGCTTTCAATCTAGCTATATTGCACATACTGGTTGTAAAGAAAGATCTTGTAAGTTGTAATGATGCATTTTGAAGTGATTATAATATTTGGGACCATTTTGCCTCATGATCAAGTTTACTCTTTATGCACTATTGACTGCAAATGTAATGCGCCATTGCTTGTAAATTGTTGAGTTTTTTTGGCAAACTCTTCTTGCAAGTGGCAAGACGAGTGCCACACGTAGTTTTTATGTGCCATTAAGAGCCACCATGTGTCACACGTGTCACCTTTTTAAGTGGTAGACACACTTTTGTTAACGTTTTTGTCTAAATTATGTTGTTTCATAGTTTCATGCTCATAAGAACTCGGATTCAGGCTATTCAACTTTTGTTGTACTCGCATTTTTGTACTCTTCAATTTATGTCTAAAATTGAGAATTTCCTAAAACCATCAAGGCCTACTTAAAAGCAAAGTTTTGATGCTTTTGTGGCTCGTATGCCTTAGAGATACTTTGATTTTCCCTCATCGCTTTAAACTAAACTAATATCTAAAATCTAAACGTGATGACATTACATGATACCGCAGTTGCTACCAGTACACAAACTTTGAACTTGAACATTTATGTGCTTAGGTTAATGTACTTTACACTAACGTATAAATGACGTTGTATTGTATTTGATAGTTATTTCAATTATTCGAATATGTTCCTTTGACTTTGATTTGATATTTGGTAGGTCCTCAAATGAGAACTTTGCCGTGCTACGATTATCTATCATCTTTGCACCTTTGGTTCTATGCGTCGCATTTTTAGCTCATCTAAACATTATTGTGTACCTACATTATACTCCATAGTGTTGGCATTGAGAATCAGGGTCATTGATCGGCCGAAGCATGTTGTAATCCTGATCCCCCAGCAAAGTTAGTGGGAGGTGAGGGCGCAACTGTTGGTGAAAAAGAACAACATTTTCATCACCCATATGGGCAATATTACCACCACGTAGGTGTCACTAGTGATCAATTCGGGTAGCAAGCCCACCTCTACGGCCAATTGAAGGCATGGCATTACCGCCATTAGAAACGCACCACAGTTGGTTTTGCACAGGCCTCGTTGTAAGGGCCGTTATGCCACATTGCAAAAGGTACTTTGATTGGTTGCCACCGGCACCTGTTATTGTCTCATGGGTCTTTGTTGGACTGATTTTTTTTATTTGGTATAATAAAAAAATATGTACATATGAAGACTACAAGCAATTTAAGTATAATAGCCCAACAAAGATATTGACACACATACAAATTGACAACCCTATAGGCACCAACAATAAGAGGCATAAAATCTATACACCCTTTATGAACAATAAAGGGCAAGAAAAAACCAACAAAGATAAAATAATCCACATAACAGCTCCTTCAAATTAAACAAGATAAACAACAACAATTAAACAACAGGATAAACAACGACACAGCCAACAACACCTCAACACCGCCGTGATAGACCCTCAATCATAAAACTTTAGTATGTTCAGTCCATATAACCACATGCATCACGAGTAAATCTTATGAATAATAACACAACTTTTGGTACTAACTAGGGTAATTAAACTAGACACTCCTCATGTTTGACCAAAATTACACTCGAGTGCGCCTAACTATTTACTTGCACTCTGCTCCCTGTGTTTGTTAGTAGTTTTATACAGCACTCAGTCATGTCAAGGAATCATAAAAAAAAGTTATGGTACCATACAATTTGTTTTCATCTACTAAACTTACTAAACTTGCGCTTCTTCTTCCATAACAGCGAACACCCAACCACTGCCGCCGATGGCCAACCACCACCGAAGGCTTCCTTCAGCCCATCACATGCCCATACCCACATTCACATAGGCCTGACCACTCTAATCTTTCTCCGCCTATGCAAACACCATCCAACCACCAAACCGCATTCCACACTCACTACACACCACGGAAGTGAACACACAAAGACAGTCATAAAACATCCACACACACACAAAGACAGTCATAAAACACCCACACACACACACACACACAATGCACACCTAACCATCAAATATGCCCGCATCAAGGACCACCCAGCAATGATGAAGTAGAGCCACGGCACGAAAGAGCCTTGTTTGTTTGAGCCATCGAAACGACTAGCTAATTGAACCATCAACGACCACCCTAATCCATTTCCCAGGCCATTGTTGTAGAGCACCCAGATTTGTGTTTGTGCGTGTGTGTGGTGTGTGAACAAGAGACGAGTAATGGTTCGGTGGTGGCGATGATAAATTGAATGGGTTTGGTAGTTTTGTGGTGTTCAGTTAGATAGATGTTATGGTGGTTCCTGGTGTGTGTGTGTGTGTCCCCCAATTGTGGAGCTACTACAATGGTGTGGTTATTGCGGGAAGGAGCTGCTAGTGTTTGGGCCATTACTGATGCTGGCACCTTTCGAGCCACTGCTGGATGAAGCGATAGCTGTTATGGTGGCGGTGAAATGGTCTGAGCAGATCTCGGATCTGGTGGGTTGGGTAGCTTCATTTTCCAGAGGAGGGGTATTACTGTCTTTTAATAATTGTGTTAACTCTCTGTACTGAAAAATAAAAAAAAGTGTGACTTAATTTAATTTCAATAGTTAAACATAGCAGTGTGTAATAAACAGTAACCTTAGGAGTGACAAGTGTAATTAGCTCTATTAAGTATTCACATCAGCATGGATTTGAGTTAGACAAGGAGATAAACTTTTAAAGAAGTTTCGTCGCTAATCTAGCCATTTTTTTGTACAGTGTCAACCTCATGCCAAAATAAATAAACTCATTGCATACTCCATTTTGCTAAATATTATCTCAACGTGTCCGAAAAAAATTGCAAAATTGGCATAGAGAATGCCTAAGTCGAAGGTCATGTACTCTTAGCTTAAGACACTATTTACCCCTTTATAGGTTACAATAAATATGGCTCCAAAGATAAAAACAGGCGTCTATTAGCTATTCTTTGCATATTAGTAACCAAGCAGAAATTATCTTACGAAAGAATATGAAAATTTTCATCATCACTCATGAAAAACTTTGGCGCTAATTTATATCGCACTAAAAGGTGTTTTTGAAGAGTTTTTAAAAAGTTACCTTGTAAAGGTTACTTTAAAGAGGTTGAATTAGTTACAACTACCACTAAACCAAAAATCATCATCAAGGGTAATAACTCAACTATTCAATAGTCTTAACTTTTATACTTTGACGAAAGTGCCAAGTTTTAAAAAAATTACCTTGTAAAAGTTACTTTGAACTAATCAATAGTCTTAACTTTTTAACTTTGACGAAAGTGCCAATTATTGAACAATTACTAACATAGATGAACAATGCTGAAAAAGACACTCTGCCTTAATGAATATTCACTCTTATTGGTGATGCGTAATTTGGATTCATCACCAATAGTTCTTTAGAGACCAACAACAGCAGTGCCATTATACCCATAATAATAGGGAGCCTAATGCACCTCAACTAAGAAATACTAGTTAGGGGTTCAACTTGGGCGGGGCAACCCGTGGACAACTGCAGAAATATGGACATGGACTTACTTTTATAGTGACCATGGTAGACGTGAGCTCAAAATTTTAAGCCCGTCAAGAATATGGGCTTGACATGGGAAAAGGTTTCTACAAGCCCGTCCAGCCCGTGAAAAAACCAGCTCGTCTAACTTTTTTCTATACTACCTATAAAAGTATGAATCTTGTAAATCATTTTCTTCCATTTTTTCCTTTCATTAATCACTCTTATAACAATCCTACCTTTTCATAAATACTATTATTATCCTGTCTTTTCATAAATACTATTATTATCATATCTTTTCATAAATACCATTATTAATTACTAATTTTGAAATCATTTTCGATTTTGCCCTCCGTTAGTTATTCCAATGACAACTTTACCCTTCCCTAATTAGTTTTTTTTGTAATGCGTTTAAGGAACATTAGGTCATAAATTTAATCTAAACCTACATTTACACATTGGAAAATAAAATGTGTGGTTGCGAAAAATATATTTGTGTGTGTGTGTGCGCGCGCGCGCACGTGCGCTACCTTTAAAAGTATGAATGTTGTAAATTATTTTTGGATGATTATGTACTTCGTTAATTACGTCAATTACATTCTTACATTTACTTTATTACTCCCTTTTAAATTTTGATGAAATAAAAAGAACATTGGGTAATGAATTTATTCTATACAATAGAATATGAAAAGTGTGATGAGAAAGAAAAATAGAACAAATAAATTTCTTTATTATTCTCTTTTTAATTTGGTTAAAATGAAATAAACATTAGATATTGAACTGGTTAATGAAAACTGTGATTTTCTTTTTCTTGCATTTTTAGGTTAGCAAACAATTAAACAATTGAAAAACCAAAAAATAAAAACAAAATAAAGAAACTGAGATATGTGAAAAATCAATTAAGAAACAAAGAATTGTTGGAAAAACAAAAACAGAAAAAAAATGAAAAAGGGTTAAATATGCATTAAAAACAAGGCTTAAATATGGTGTCAAATTGAACTGAAAATATGTTCGATTATTGCAGTCGAAGACCGGGTGTTTTGCATTTCTTATTGATGAAATGTAAAGCACCTGGTCTTGAAAATTAAAAATTTTAACCATAAACCAATTTAACAGATTACAAAAACAAAGACGTAGATTCATTCTTTTAATTTCTCCATTTGCTTTTATTTTCAGCAGTACCATTAAACATTTCTTCAATCTAGAAGCCTACAAAGAATATTTCTAAATATTGAACCGATTACAATTGCGAACATCAAATATACATTTATTCTAAAACAAGTCACAAAAAAAAAAATAAGACATAATTAAATTACATTATTTTGATCCCAAAAAAGATAATAATATCACATCAAACATTACTCTCGACTATATCCACGTGCAATGCACGTGCTCTATACTAGTGTGTGTGTGTGTGTGTGTGTGTGTAAGTGTGTGCGCGGGCGCGCGCGTGCGCAATTAAATATGATTAAATAATTTGGGATGAATGGAATATAATTTTTATGTATCTCTTATTTTAAGATTAAAATACATAGCAAGTCCTTTTTCAAAAATTTCTATCTTAAGTTCCAACGTCCGAATACAATTTGTCTAAAACTAAGCTTAATCATAATTACTTTGCAGTCAAATATGATCAAATAATTTGGGATAAAGGGAGTATAATTTTTATGTATCTCTTATTTTAAGATTAAAATACATTGCAAGTTTTTTTTCAATCTTTTCTATCTTAAGTTCCAACGTTCAAGTACAATTTGTCTAAAACTACGCTTAATCTTAATACTTTCTTTTTTCTACTTTTCAATTAAAAAATCTATAGGTTACTCTAAATTTCTCTTGATAGTATACTCTAAAGTTCTTTTTTATTTTTATCTAGCATGTCCTTTTTCATCTTAGTAATAAAATATATAAGGACTTTTTTAACACAGACATATTAACACCAAACCTACTCATCTAAAAAGTCTATATATATGTGTGCATGTGTGTGTCATTTTGAAATCTATACTGCGAAATAGATGTGTAAAGTTGATATCAGATAATGGTAATAAACTACGTAATTTCAATAATATTCACGAACCTATGTTTTTCACCCTATATTTATATATACGCATTATAGGTTTAATATAAATACCAACTCAACAAAAGTTTATCAACAATAATTTCAGATCATTCATCAAATAAAGACATGTATCATCAAAATAAAAAGAAAACAAAATATTACCTATGGCATAAGGTTTTGAGAGTTAAGAAAATTACAGGCTTAATTGCACCAATGACCTTGAGGTTAGGGTAAAATTACATGTGTGTCCATTATGTAGAACAATAACACTTATGTCCGTTGACCAAAGGAAAATACTGAAAGATGAAAAGACCAGAATGTCCATCACTTAGGAATGTAATTCTTCAAATATCATTCCTTGTCCTTCCATCTCACCATACTGCCCCACCACCATCACCCCTTTACACTTCTTCAGCTTCCACACACACACACACACAAGCACAATCACAATTGTGTCCCACCATTATCGTGTTCTTCAGCTTTTGCACCTTTCTTCAGCCTTCTTACCCTAATAAATTTTCACATCTTTCTCATTCCAATATTCATTTGCATCAATCTATCACGATTCAACAAACCAAATGAACAAAAATAAAATAAAAAATGAATTTGGGGTTCAAAATCTAGAAAAAGATGTATAAGATTCTTGTTTGCTCAAACTACTCCCCAACACCATGGTAGCCGCCGCCATTAACCACAATTAGAGCAACCTTTCACCACCACTAATCAGCGTACCACTGCATCCAATTAGTCCACCAGCTGTCCAATTCACCCACCGCCACAAGACGACCCACCATCGCCTCAAATCGACCTCCACAAACCATAATCACCATCAATCAGCCTTCTACGACCCACCACACCTCTAGTTAACATGCCTGTAGACACACACTCAATTAATATTATAGACTTATGACTGATTTGGTGGTTTTGAAAATTTCATGTTTGTGCTACTACCGAGGACGTTTACGGTGGTGGAGGTGGTCGGTTGGGGTGGGGTGGGATAACGTGGAAGCTGACATTCGCTGCTGCCAGGATTAGGCGGTTGGGCTGAGCCAATTTGCCAACTTTCAGGCAGCATGCTTACCGAGGAAAGTGTGGCGGCGTGGTGGGGGGGGGGGGGAATTTGGGTTGAAACCCTAATTTGCAAAATTAGGATTTGTAAATTTTGATATTGCATATACCTTATATATTAAAATGAGGGTAATATTGACATTTAAAAAATACGTATTGATGAGATAAGCAAAAAAATATTTTTTTAACAGATCAATACGACTGAACTTAGTGTCGTTTGTTGCTGCTAAAAATATGCTCCGCGTATTTTTTGAAACCCGAGCCTGGACTGACGACCTGCAAGATAGAAAACAAGTGACCGCCGGGTGGGGTCCCCGGTGGAGAACTCTCCAATGCTTAAATCAGAGCACAGTTACAAAATAATAACTCTGAAAAAGGCATGAAAGACACAATGTGTATCTGTATGTGCGTAATTATCCCATACCTGAGGGGTAGACCCCTTTATATAGTGGTAGGAAGAAGAACCCTATTAGGACTGGGCTGTGAACAAATCCAATCAAGATTGTATTAGGATCCTAGAGGATCATATGTCTATCTCTGATGATAGAGTTAGAATCCTGAGAAGATAATTATTGATCTCCCAGTTTGACTGGAATTGCCGGGTATTCCCCAATTTATTGGGAGTTATATTTGAGTTATATCATAAGCCCCCCACCTCCTTAGCCAAAATGTTTGGCTGATGAAGTTTATACCTGGTGTCTCGAGACACGCGTCAGATTTGTAAGGGTTTCTCCATCCACTTGTAGGGGTAATAATATTTCTCTCCTTCATATGCTCCGACCTAAGCTCTTGAGAGCTTAGGCCTTGGAACTTTTGCCTAAGTAGGGCGCTAGAACCCTAGCTCTCGAGAGTTAAGTCTTAGAATGTCGCCTGAGTGGCTTATTCAAAATCATCTTTGGGAAAACGAATCATGGGAACTCGAGATCCTTTAGAGGCTGTGCCCAATGGTAGCCTCTCTCGGGAGAGGACACAAAGTTGTGCATGCAAGTTGTTGCATGTGCTAAGTGTTTGAATGTCCCCTCGAGGGGTGCAAGTGTGTGTTCTTTTGCTCGAGCTGACCACATCATGCTTGCGTTTTACTTTGTCGCGAACTCTTATCATCAGCTAAGAGCTGACAAAAAAGCCTCGCACTCACACTTGGCTGAGTTTTGAATTGACAAAGAATGATGGGGGGATGAAGTCCCACATAGTGCTTTGCGTTTCACGGGTTAGAACTGTAGCTAAACCATTTAGATAGAACTCGAGCTCTATCATGTCACCCTTTGGGGTGTTCATCCCTCGAGGGACCGCCCTAGAGGGATAATGGAACGTAGAGTTCTGGTAAGCGCCCTTGAGGGTTGATGGAGCACAGAGCTCATGTAAATACCCTTAGGGGTATGACGAAACTTAGAGTTCTCGTATGCGCCTTTGAGGGCGAATGGAGCGCAGAGCTCCAACAAATGCCCTCGGGGGTTTGACGGAACTTTTAAATTTCTCGTCGTATACGCCTTCAAAAACGGATGGAGCGTAAAGCTTATGAAAATACCCTCGAGGGTTTGACGAAACTTAGAGTTCTCGTCGTACCGCGCCCTCGGAGGGGGGGCTGAGCGCAAAGCTCGTGAAATACCCTCGAGGGTTTGACAGAACTTAAGGTTCTCATCGTACGCGCCCTCGGGGGTGGATAGTGTGTAGAGCTCATGAAAATACCCTCGAGGGTTTGAAAAAACTTAGAGTTCTCGTCGTACGCGCCCTCGGGGGCGGCTGGAGCAAAAAGCTCATAACAATACCCTCAAGGGTTTGACGGAACTTAAAGTTCTCGTCATACGCGCCCTCGGGGGTGAATAAAGCGCCAAGCTCATAAAAATACCCTCGGAGGTTTGACGGAACTTAAAGTTCTCGTTGTACGCGCCCTCAGGGGTGGATAGAGCGCAAAACTCATAAAAATACCCTCGGGGGTTTGACAAAACTTTAGAGTTCTCGTCGTACGTGCCCTCGGGGGCGGATAGAGCACAAAGCTCATAAAAATACCCTCGAGGGTTTGACAGAACTTAAAGTTCTCGTCGTACGCGCCCTCGGGGGCGGATAGAGCGGAAAGCTCATAAAAATACCATTGGGGGGTTTGACGGAACTTTAGAGTTCTCATTGTACGCGCCCTCTGGGGCGGATAGAGCGCAAATCTCATAAAAATACCATCGGGGGTTTGACGAAACTTTAGAATTCTTGTCGTACGCACCCTCGGGGGTGGATAGAGCACAAAGCTCGTAAAAATACCCTCGAGGGTTTCAGTCGAAGCAACAAATACTTGTTGTCGCGGCGCTAAAGAAGGTGCAGGGCATTGAGCCCGTAATATGGCCGATGTATGAAGCTCCCATGTCTGAGAGGGCACAGGGCATTAGACCCGTAATATTGCTGATATCATAAGATATGAAGCCCCTCTGCCTTTGAGAAGGCATAACTATATAAAGATGGCTTTTCAGCCTATGCGTAGGGCACAGTCGTAAGAAGACCTTATGGGAGCAATATAGAAGACCATATATGCCTGCTTGACTGGACGAGCATATAAAGCTAGAAGACGCGGAGCCCGTCTGAGCAAAATGTCACTGATGATCGATAGAGAAGTTGCCGCACTTTATCGATATACTGAGGAGCAATTAGATTCAGTTTGCTTGGTTGCATGAGCTTGAGCTTGCAGTTGTACCATCATATTGGTGACGTTATTGGCAAAGTGCTCTGAGTCACCAGATGCGTTGGTAGCATGCGCTGGTGTGAACATTTGACCGTTCATAGTCAGTCACTGTATGACTGGATATATCACAAGATAATAAGAAATACCGAGTCGGCAAGATGCTGCAACAGAAACCCTAGGCGTGACTTCTAGTCGCAGGGTGCTGTGAATTTGTTCCTCGTATTACGAAGCGATTTATACGTCACCATTAATGCTCGTGAGCATAATTTAAGCCCTTGAAACAAGAAAAAGTACGTGACTGAAAAAACAACCTTTGAAGTAAATATAAAAATGCAACTATGTTTTTAACACAAAAATAAGAGCGGTGTTCAGACATCGTGGTCCTATTAGGGCTTTGTCGGTTAGCTGACAAGGTTCGCTGCACTGCATGTCACATGTGAGCTTAAAAATTCATGGCAGTCGGTAAGACACAACACGTAATAGACTCGCATCAATTGACGCGACTGGACAATGCTAGACCAAAAATTAAATAGGTTTAGTTAATATAGAAGCGTGTACGAGAAACAACCTTCGAAAGGCTTGCTAGCGCCTAAAATTATAGTCGCTTTATTTTTAGTGACGTGCCATGCAAAAATAAAATGTGCACACATACTTTTAAAAAATGCGTAGCATATGTTAAATAAATGAGGCCCGGTTAGGTCTTGAATTTAAATAGACCATTTACTCGGGTTATATACGTGGCCTAAGTTATATAAATGAGACTCTTAGGGTCTTAAATATCAATATGCATCTTTCATAGGCAAAAAACCTAATGCAATTAAAAGATGTGGCATATGTTGAATGACCACATGGGCCTAAAACACAAATATGTTTTTTTATAGGGTGTAATGCATAATTTGTAAAAGAAGGAAACCTCCTAAGTTGAATAGGGTCTACCCTTTTTTCCATAAACAGAAGAGTAGGGCCTGGTGAGGCGGCGCAATGTCGCGTTGGCATGACGGCGCGGTAGATCTGACTACCGATAACGGTGAGACGGCGATGTTCGGGCAGCGATGATTGCGATGATGACGATGGAGATGACGGCTAGTCGCGGTGGTGACGACGCTCGTCGCGGTGGTGGCAATGCTTGGTGGTCTCAGCCGACGGGATCTTGACAGATTGATTCCGTCTCAACCTCGGTATGAAGGAACCAATTGTTGCTGCCGCTATTCACGATGGCAACGAGACTGATGGCGTCGCGGTGGTGCAGAACTAGAGGAAGGTGGTAGAGCAATGTCGTCGCTATCCAAGTGTGGATGTAATAGACGCGTTGACCATGTCGGAGGAGGCCATGGTGGTCTCGGTGGCCTAACTATGCGTGGCGTCGGTGCCTTGATTATGTTCTAATGTTAGCCCAAGGGTTGGATAACCTAGGTTTACACCTTGTTTTGATGATAACTACACGTTGATTATGTTCTAATGTGTGCTTTGAGTAGATTCTTAGTAGGTATACACATACACACTCATGAAGACACAATTGAGAACTTGGATAGATGGATTAAAGACAAAGAAGCTTAAAGCTATAGTGGACATGCTATGGAAGCTTCATCAAGTCCAATGTCAAAGAGCAAGAAAGAATGCATAGGCTAAGTTACTATTGATTATGGTTGATCTTTACTGTTACGTAACTATTCTTCGTTTGATGCTTGGATTGATGACTATGACCTAAAATAACCTTAGGACACCTTGTGCATTGCATGTGAGTTCATAACCTTTCACACATCACACAAGTGTGTTTCTTGAAAATGAGTGAAATTTGGAGCTCACTCAGATTTTCTCAAGAATTTTTTTGGAGCTAAACTTTTCATATATTAATAAAACATTTAATTATCTTTCCAACGCAAAAAACGACACCTCAATCCAATTTTTCTAAAGAAAGTTATACTCAAAATAGGAAATGGGGTTCTGTGAGGCAGCCGATAGGCAGAAGGGTAATACAGTCGACTGCATTGGTCAAAAATCAGTTTCAACGGCTATTTTCAAGGACAATACTGCAACGGCTAGTTTAGAGGGAACACAGTCGACTGCATTGGGAATACAATCGACTACAATGGCAGTTTTGCTCATATATTGCCTCTAACGGCTATATTCCATATCTTATCTATATAAATAATTTGGGGCTTCATCATACACCATGGAAACCACATTCTAAGCCTCAATTCATTAGAGAAACATCAAGGCTCATAGATTAAACTTTTCTCTCTACATCTTCATGATTTTACATCATTAAAGATAGCATCTTTGTGAGCAATTCTTTGATTGAGAGTGAGCATACTTCAAGTCATCAATTCTCTCATCTCTCTATTGTACTGCAGCTTCATTTGTACTCATTTCCTTTCAAGAGGATTTCTTTGTACACAATTGATCTTTGTAAAATGATTGTGATCAAGGCCTGGGGTTGTCAACTCTTGGGGGAGCTTTGTGGATTCAAGGCTTGTGCTTGGTGTTGGGATATCACCAAGTGTTGTAAGGGTTTTTTATCTTGACCCGGAAGAAGATTGTTGTTAGTGGATTCTAGTGCTCTTGCAAGGGACTTCCTTGAAGAGGTGGATGTAGGCTTGATGGTAGTTCAAGCCGAACCATTTAAATCTCCTTGTCAAGTATCTCTAACTCAATCTCTTTACTTATTGCTCTTTAATTGTTTGAGATTGTTTAGTTAGCATCTTCATTGAAGTATTACTTGGTTTGATTGAGATTTATGATTTTGCTTAGTTTAAATTCCCCATTAATTTTTAAAAACCCTATTCACCCCCCTCTAGGGTTCTTTTATTGGTTTCAAGTGGTATCAGAGCCTCAGCTCTTTATTTTTTGGTTAACACCTAGAGAGATAAAAGATCATGGAAGGTTGCCTTGTCTTGAGGGGAGTTCTATTACTAGACCTCCATTTTTTATGGGTCTTCGTACAGTATATGAAAAATTAAGATGAGAGTTTTTTTTAGAATCTTTAGATTATGAAATGTGGGGAATCGTTGAAGATGGCCCTTATTTTCCAATCAAGTGGATTAGGAATAAGCTTGTGCCAAATGAGAAATTCGAATTTAATGACTATGATAGAAATGTGCTTTGCATGAATTCTAGAGCTAAGAATTGTCTTGTTTGTGCTCTAAACACAAATGAACCCAATCGAGTTATTATGTGTGATTCGGCTAAGAGTATGTGGGATACACTTCATGTAACGACCATGTCCACGGCCCCACCACATGACATTGCCTCCCTCAAAAGGGCTAGCCAAGTAGGTACTTATAAGTTCATAGGCAGGGTCTTATAAGGCAAATTATAAACTCTCCCACAACTGATGTGGGATATTACAATCTCCCCACCTTATTCCTTAGCGTCCTCGCTAAGGCTCGATCACACATAGCCCAGAATCTTCCTCTCTAGCCAATGTGGGATATACCCAGCTCACCCTTCGTTGCCACAACCATCCTCTTGATGTGGGATATACCCAGGCTTGCCTTCGTTTCCCCCAACCATCGGCAACCCGACTGGACACCACAACCCGAGCTTTTAAGAGTCAGCTCTGATACCATTACTGTCACGCCCCCGACCCGGAGGCGGACCTACACAGACTATTTCAAAATATTCCTGCTTACGAGCAATATAATACCCAAAGCATCTTACCAAAATATGACCTCAAAGAGGTAATCAGAGCTCTAAATTATATCTGAAATCAAAGGCATTCAAGTTCCTCATCAAAGTCTAACAATTACAGCGGAAGTTTGATAACAATAATTATTTCCTAAGCATTAAGGTAACAAAATTCATTAAATCAAAAACTATTACAAGGTTCTTATTTCAAAGCTACTAAGAGAGTTATCAATTAAAGTTCAACTCCAAGCTTAAGCGTAATGCTATTAACTCCTCTAAGCCGTCTCAGCTTAACTACCTGAAATGGGGAGAGAAAAGGGGGGTGAGCACAAAGCCCAGTAAAGATCACACGCACACACCCACGGAGTACAACGCTGGTATTCAATAATGTGTAGCTGAGTCCAAACAAAGTATATGGAAACAAAAGTGCAAAGACGATTGGAAATCTTAGCACGACAAATAATCTCACTTCGGGACATCCAACCCATCAAATATCAAAATCAAAGTCAAAGTCAGATGAACGCAATCGAATAATTGAACTAATTATCAAATACGATACAATCACGTAATACGTGACTGTAAAGCACGTTAACCTAAGCACGCGAATGTTCTAAGTTCAAAGTTGCATACCGGTAGCAATTGTCATATCATGTCATGACATCACGTTAACCTAAGCACGTGAAGGTTCTAACATTAGTTCAATTCAAAGGGGTCCAATGGACTTCAAAATATTTCAAACGTATAAGAATCGCAACACATCAAAACTTTGTAGTTCAAGTAGGATAGCTTAACGATTTCAGAAGATACCCGATATTAGACTTAAATCAAAGAGGACGAAAATTCAGGTTCAACAGAAGTTGAATCGCTTCGATCCGAGTTTGTATGAAGTAGATATGAGTAAATAAAGAAAACGAGTGCTAAAGGTTCAATAAAATCAAGAACCAACAAAAAATTAACATGTGGCAAGCCACCTAGGCAGCTCCACGTGAAAGATTGCTCCCAGCAGCCTGTTTGCATTGGAATGATGATACATGCATCATCATTATTTAACATGAAGGTAAATAAATGGAAGAAACTGGCAAAAGGGTTTAGCGTGGACCAATGACCTGAGCAGATACAAGGCTACGCACACAAACAAAGTAACAGATTCCAAACTCAACAAGATTCGAATACGTAACGTACAACAAACAAAAAAGATTTCAACTGCATGTCCTTTGCAAATTTATCCAGAAGATTCAAGCCTCCATGATCTTGACGATTAACAACAAAGACGGTAACAACGAATGAAATATTCAAAAGAAAAAGCATTTTTTTAAATTGGAAGGAGTATGATGAGTATAACCCTTATCTCAATTCACGCTACAAGATTCGTAAAGTTGCGTAACCTTCCGAAAGTATCAAACCTAATTAATAAAATCAACCACTAAGATTAAAATCTCCAAATCAATTATATTTTGATTAAGGTTTAGGATCGATCACTTACCAATTGTGAGTAGAAGGTTGAAATCCTCAAGCCCTAATTTTCTCTTTATTCTCCTCTCTCTAAAAGATCGGACTCTATTTAACGATAAAATACAAACTAACCAGTCTTTTTATTTCTCTAAATTTAGTAAATTACTCCAAAGGCCCCTAAAGATATGTTACTTATTCAAAAGGAATTCCAAAATATTATTAAAACTTCAAAAGTAGCCTAAGAATTAAAATAATTAATTATATATTATTTGGGGTCTTACATTCTCCCCTCCTTATAAAAATTTCGTCCTCGAAATTTACGCACCTCAGTCACCGAATATGGATACACAATCACATCTACAGACTCTCAGAGTTTCCACTACCTAAAGGTTCTAACTCAGTATCAAAGTTCACGAGCAAATATATATAGAGACTATGAAAATAAGGAACAAGCATCACTCAAAGCATAAGCTCTAGCTAAACTATGTAAAATTTACCTGTCACTACATCATGGAGATGCAGTGGCATCCTTCTCTGTCAAGGCATAAGCTCGAGCCTGAGTTGTTCCAGCTTGATTATTTTACATAGTTTAGCTAGAGCTTATGCTTTGAGTGATGCTTGTTCCTTATTTTCATAGTCTCTATATATATTTGCTCGTGAACTTTGATACTGAGTTAGAACCTTTAGGTAGTGGAAACTCTGAGAGTCTGTAGATGTGATTGTGTATCCATATTCGGTGACTGAGGTGCGTAAATTTCGAGGACGAAATTTTTATAAGGAGGGGAGAATGTAAGACCCCAAATAATATATAATTAATTATTTTAATTCTTAGGCTACTTTTGAAGTTTTAATAATATTTTGGAATTCCTTTTGAATAAGTAACATATCTTTAGGGGCCTTTGGAGTAATTTACTAAATTTAGAGAAATAAAAAGACTGGTTAGTTTGTATTTTATCGTTAAATAGAGTCCGATCTTTTAGAGAGGAGAATAAAGAGAAAATTAGGGCTTGAGGATTTCAACCTTCTACTCACAATTGGTAAGTGATCGATCCTAAACCTTAATCAAAATATAATTGATTTGGAGATTTTAATCTTAGTGGTTGATTTTATTAATTAGGTTTGATACTTTCGGAAGGTTACGCAACTTTACGAATCTTGTAGCGTGAATTGAGATAAGGGTTATACTCATCATACTCCTTCCAATTTAAAAAAATGCTTTTTCTTTTGAATATTTCATTCGTTGTTACCGTCTTTGTTGTTAATCGTCAAGATCATGGAGGCTTGAATCTTCTGGATAAATTTGCAAAGGACATGCAGTTGAAATCTTTTTTGTTTGTTGTACGTTACGTATTCGAATCTTGTTGAGTTTGGAATCTGTTACTTTGTTTGTGTGCGTAGCCTTGTATCTGCTCAGGTCATTGGTCCACGCTAAACCCTTTTGCCAGTTTCTTCCATTTATTTACCTTCATGTTAAATAATGATGATGCATGTATCATCATTCCAATGCAAACAGGCTGCTGGGAGCAATCTTTCACGTGGAGCTGCCTAGGTGGCTTGCCACATGTTAATTTTTTGTTGGTTCTTGATTTTATTGAACCTTTAGCACTCGTTTTCTTTATTTACTCATATCTACTTCATACAAACTCGGATCGAAGCGATTCAACTTCTGTTGAACCTGAATTTTCGTCCTCTTTGATTTAAGTCTAATATCGGGTATCTTCTGAAATCGTTAAGCTATCCTACTTGAACTACAAAGTTTTGATGTGTTGCGATTCTTATACGTTTGAAATATTTTGAAGTCCATTGGACCCCTTTGAATTGAACTAATGTTAGAACCTTCACGTGCTTAGGTTAACGTGATGTCATGACATGATATGACAATTGCTACCGGTATGCAACTTTGAACTTAGAACATTCGCGTGCTTAGGTTAACGTGCTTTACAGTCACGTATTACGTGATTGTATCGTATTTGATAATTAGTTCAATTATTCGATTGCGTTCATCTGACTTTGACTTTGATTTTGATATTTGATGGGTTGGATGTCCCGAAGTGAGATTATTTGTCGTGCTAAGATTTCCAATCGTCTTTGCACTTTTGTTTCCATATACTTTGTTTGGACTCAGTTACACATTATTGAATACCAGCGTTGTACTCCGTGGGTGTGTGCGTGTGATCTTTACTGGGCTTTGTGCTCACCCCCCTTTTCTCTCCCCATTTCAGGTAGTTAAGCTGAGACGGCTTAGAGGAGTTAATAGCATTACGCTTAAGCTTGGAGTTGAACTTTAATTGATAACTCTCTTAGTAGCTTTGAAATAAGAACCTTGTAATAGTTTTTGATTTAATGACTTTTGTTACCCTAATGCTTAGGAAATAATTATTGTTATCAAACTTCCGCTGCAATTGTTAGACTTTGATGAGGAACTTGAATGCCTTTGATTTCAGATATAATTTAGAGCTCTGATTACCTCTTTGAGGTCATATTTTGGTAAGATGCTTTGGGTATTATATTTCTCGTAAGCAGGAATATTTTGAAATAGTCTGTGTAGGTCCGCCTCCGGGTCGGGGGCGTGACACTTCAAGTCACTCATGAAGGAACTTCTCTTCTAAGAGATTCAAAGATGAATTTATGGCATTGAGAATATGAATTGTTTCAAATGTTTTTCGATGAATCTATTATGAAAATGAATTTTCGTTTCACTAAAATTGTTAATACTTTGAAACAATTAGGAAAAGATTTCTCTAACGGAGATCTTGCGAGAAAGGTAATTAGGTCATTACCTAGAGAATGGGATGCAAAAATCACCTCACTTCAAGAATCAAAGGATCTCAATACCTTCCCGTTGGATGAATTAATTTGCTCTTTGATGACCTATGAAATGCAACTCGAATCATTCGGGCAAAAAGGTCCAAAGAAGAAGAAGAAGTGCATTGCTCTTAAAGCTTCATCAACAACGGATCAATCTTCATGTGCGGAGGAGAAAGACTTGAATAACAAAGAAATTGATATACTTGCAAAGGAATTTAATGAGTATCTCAAAATGAAGAGAGATGAAAACTCGCACAAGAGCAAGAACGAGTCAAGTATGGAGAGTACCTCAAGGGAGAATAAGAAGAAGAACGAGGCAAGAGAGAAGCACTCCATAAAGACATCAATTAAAGCCATTATTTGGAGCGATATCACAAAGTGTTGTAAGAGTTTTTTTATCTTGACTTGAAAGAAGATTGTTGCTAGTGGATTCTAGTACTTTTGCAAGGGACTTCCTTGAAGAGGTGGATGTAGGCTTGAGGGTAGTTCAAGCCGAACCATTTAAATCTCCTTATCCAGTATCTCTAACTTAATCTCTTTACTTATTGCTCTTTAATTGTTTGAGATTGTTTAGTTAGCATCTTCATTGAAGTATTACTTGGTTTGATTGAGATTTTTTATTTTGCTTAGTTTAAATTCCCCATTAATTTTCAAAAACCCTATCCACCCCCCTCTAGGGTTCTTTTATTGGTTTCAATATATGTACATGCAAAATTATTGAAATTTGTAGCATTCACATCAACATACAATTATGTTTTACAAAATTAAAAAGGATTGGGTTTCTGACGAAATATTCAATTTAGTGTAGGTATATTATGTTTATTTTTAAAGGCTACAGGAAATACTGTTCTTTGCAAGTTGTTTTCATTAATCGAAATTGATGGAGAAAATGCAGTAGCTCTGAGGTATTTAGCTTTATTGTGAATGAACGCAATAGGTTTTGATAGAAAATTTTCAGTAATCAAAGAACATGTAGGAGTTCAAGGGTGATTTTATAGGTTTTAATAATATTTTCTCTTTTTTTAACTAAAAGACAAAATAACCCTTAACTCTAACTAAAACATAGATTCCTATAAGGGTATTCTAAGGAAAGATGCTTGATATCCTAAGAGAAGCCTAATACACCTAATTATTCTTTTAACAACACTCTAGTTTAATTTTATGGGGGGGGGGGGGGGAGGAAATTCAAGTAAAAAACACTTCTAATGAACACTAATTTTGTATGAAGATTGCAGTTTAAATAGGGCATCTTAAGAAAAAAAGAAAGGATTAGCCATTTTACTCCAGTCAGGATTACATATGCATTTAGAAAATTCTAAAAAAAACTCTAGTTTTACGACTGTTTCCTTATACAATTTTGTATTCAAAATCTAGAATTAAACCTCAGGTTTGTGATAGTTTCAATGTACTACTATGTTTGTATTAAATCTATATATATGTAGAATAATTCAAATCTGTAGCATACGCATCAACATACAAATATGAAATAAAAATTAAAAAGGATTGAGTTTCTGATAAAATATTCAATTTAGTTTAGGTATATTACATTTCTCGAAAAAACTTATAGAAAACTATGTTCTCTGCAAGTTTTTTTTTAATCAAATATGATGGATAACATATAATAACTCTAAGGTAATTTAGTTTTAACTTGAATGGAGGCGGTAGGGTTTGATAAGATTTTTTTCAATAATTAGAGAGCATGCAGGAATTCAAGGGTGATTTTATAGAATTTTCATAGAGTTTCTTTTCTTTGTTTTTTTTCAATAAAAATCAAAACAACCCTTAACTATAGCAAAAACATATATTCCAATAGAGATATTTTACCAAAAAAGGCTTGTTATCATATGAGAAGTCAAAAACACCCTTATTTTTTAGTTACACTCTTATTAAAAATAGGTATATAATGGGGAAAAAAGGTTATAAGTCAAAAGTCAAAACAATCCTTAACTCTAACCAGAAAATATATCCCAATAAGGGTATTTTAAGGAAAGAGGCTTTATATCCTATGAGAAGTCAAAAATACTCTCACTTATAAGTCTATGCAATCTCGACCATCAAATTCTTAACCTAATTAAATATTATTTCCTTCTTTGTACTTTCTTTTAAAAAAAATTGTTAATAATTGATCGTCTGTATTACAATTGGAAATAAAAAATTTCTCTTGGACTTTGCAAACATAACAAAGGAAATAGAAGTTCTTTCTCTTTAGGTATCAAAAAGTGATTCTTAATAGTTCTTGGTACTTGATTAGTTGCACTTAAGGTATTTTCGTGAATATAAACGTAATTGTGTTGTTTATATGCCTCTTGCAATTTCTTTTCAGTTTTATTTACATTCTTGTCTTATTTTTCTGAAATAGGTTGAGTAACGGTTCCTACTTTTCGTTCATGTTTGGAGACCTTTAAAGAATTTTCTTTTCCTACTTAATTTCTTATTATTGGATTAGAGACTCGTCTTTTTCTCTCATTTTGTCCCAAACATTTGTTTTCATGCTTATATTTAAGTTCATTTTGAAACTTTAATGTACCTTTTTTTTCATTATCATGACTAAATTGTAAAGTTGGATGGTCAATGATATATTTTGAAATTATTTTAAAAAAACGTAAGTCGTAACCATGGACAACCCGCGGGCAGCCCGTGTCCACCAAAATTTTGATGGGCTCAACGTGAACAGATATTATTAGGCCCATAGGTGGACTGAACTGGATATGGACACGACTTTTAGAGAGTGGACTGGATATGGTCTGACCCTTCACCCCGTACAACCCCCTGGTTGCACCCTCGTACTTGTATCTAACATGATACCCAAGTATAGTTTGGTTTCGCACAACGTGCGGGCAGGAGCCCCAGTCCCCAATACACAGATACATCGTCTCTTCTTTCGCAAATCCCCTTCCATGAAAACCTTAACCTTCATGTACTCTTTCTGCATAGGTTTCTTTCTCTTCTCCATGCCTGAACTTGATTCATTTCTCAGTTCTTAGAAAGAAAAAGATGCTTCTCAGAAGTGCTTCTGGCCCAATACTGAGATCATGGATAAACGACCTCTCTCCAGAAACCTTCTTCAGAAGAAACGCTTCTGTTGCTCTCTCCTCCCATTCTGCATCTTTTTCAGCTGATCACATCAAGAAAATAGAAAGAAGAACATCAGAAGGCGATATTAAAGACCTTTCAATGACCAAAACCATGTTTTCCACAAAGCCCCTGTTTGGTGAGCCAGAGAAACCAGAACACAAGGTGGGTTTTGGATGGAGTTCGAGAACAGTGTCATTGGAGGGTTGGTTGTTGGGTGCTGATTTGGTTGAATCTGTGGTGGTGGAGACAGGGGAGGAACGTTCTGTTCTGGTGGCTGGAGGTGGTGATGGTTGTGGTGGTGGTGGAAATGGAGGTGATAATGCGTGTTTGGGCTCGGATCACGGGTCTGAGAGTACTGATGAGCATTACAAAAAGATTATCAAAGCCAACCCTGGCAATGGCCTTCTTCTTGGAAATTATGCAAGGTTCTTGAAAGAGGTACTAAATCTTCATCCATTTGTCGCTTAAGGTTCATTGGCAACTTATTGACCTTTAACAACAAAATGAGTACGAATTCCACAGTTTACGTGTGCATACATACATGCTTTAGACAGAGTAAGGACTTTAGTGTTGAACTACACGCTTTAGACAGGGGTAAGGACTTTAATGTTGATCTATAACATGTGAATGCAGGTGAAAGGTGATCTTGTGAAAGCGGAAGAGTACTGTGGAAGAGCCATATTGGCAAATGCTGCAGATGGGAATGTATTGTCACTTTATGGGGACTTGATGTGGGGTGCACATAAGGATGGTCCTCGTGCCAATTCTTACTTTGATCTAGCTGTTCAAGCTGCTCCTGAGGACAGGTATATAGATTGTGTTGCTTAAACTTTGACGGGATTGACACATTTATTTGGTTATGACTTGGATCTAATGATTCTATTTCAAGATGACATACTTTCTATGAGAAAATTTTCATTGTATTCACTTGCGGTAGATGCATTTGACCTCAAAATTTATAAGTGTGGTTGAACTTTGAATTGTGTTTCATGATCAATGGATTGCCTTCTTTTCTTTTAAAGTGAAGTTCAAGAACTTCATTGATGCATGAAATCGGAAGTGCAAGCATAACGACGAGAAACAAGCACTGAAATATGATATCGTTTTTTGGTTGAGCAATGATTCAGTTGCAGCAGATCACAGCTTTAGTTCATCGATTCAAGATGACGACTTTCTCTGGGAATGAAAAATCTAAGTTCCATTATTTTTTATGGCTCACTCAACGCGGTGCCTTCCATGAATGCATAAACAGTCTCTCTACATGTTAAGCTCTTTGTTGATTCTCTTATTAAATTTTCAAATATGGTTTCAGTGATCCGTTTCTAAAACTGTTTGACACGACAAATGCAGCTATATTCTTGCTTCTTATGCTCGGTTTCTATGGGACGCTGGGGATGAAGAAGATGAAGAGAATGAGGACCATCATGAGATCAGCAGCGCTGATGCTTCACGAACTAATATGTTCCAGGGACTTGCTGCTCCTTCCCTACCTCCTCTAGCTGCTGCTTGAACAGAACTATTTCCAATTTTTCTAAATTCTCGTGTTCTCTCACATGTTATTTGGACCTCCTTTTACAGAAAAACTCATACATTATACTACATATTGAAAGAATAATCATGCTTTCATCGCTTAACTATGTGTTGTGCTTGAATTTTCTGGTACCAAATGGTCGGAATACTCCTCCTAGAAGCCTTAAGAACTGGGATTTTTGTGTGAGTTGGGGTTTCCCTTGCAGAATATATGCTTTTACTGAAGTTCATATTGATGGTTTTTCGTGTTAAAACAAGATCCCAAGAATTTGTAATTGTGTTATATGTTGTGAAGTTGACAGTTTCCTTATGTCTCATGGTCTCCTATTATGATCTAAGAGAACAATAACAGAAACTTCACCTCTACACTTTTATGCTTTATTTTATTTTTTGGAACTTTGGAGTGCCCACTCACACCAAATATGCATGTTTTTTTCTTGGTATATTCTTGGAGTAACATGTGAGGAGCAAATGGACAACCAAGTGAATGCTGAACTTTTTAGGCCCTACCGCAGCATTTTTCTCCTTAGAAGAGGCATATCTACCCTAGATGGGAAGGCAGGAATAACCATGACTCGGCTCATTCTCTCTCAAGAATATTCTTGTCTTGTATCCTTCGGTAATCTCTCACTTGATGCAAATATTGCCCCGTGCCGGACAATTGGTTTCAACTATTTAAAACCGTTGAATAAGTGAAAGCCGATGTGGTAGAAGAAAAAAGCAAAGGAAAGCAAAGAGTTATTTTACTATGAAAAGCTTTTTGATGCTACCTGGGTTGTAAGAACATACCTACAAACTAGGTCGCAGCAAAAGATTCTTAACATCACTTTTTTAACGTCAATAAATAAAAATCATTAAAAACAATTAATTGTGACTATATGAAGGGTTGTAAGTATCTTACTACAACCCAGGTAATGGCCAAATTTTTTCATTTCACTATATATTCCAGATCATTGATCCTACACCACGCAATATTTTCTATCACTTGGCCAAAATATTCTTTTGCTTTTTCCGGTCAAGAATACTTCAAAGCATTTCACAAGTAATTTGTTTTACCAAATCAGGGGGAAAAAAATTAGGGTCCAGATTTCTAGCACTCAACTATCATAAACTAAAAGTTACAAACCTCCCAGAGTCATCTTTCAACCATCTGGTAACTGTTTAAAAGAGAAGTTAAGGGAGAAAAAGGAAGAAAGTAACTTGGATTGAAAAGGGATAAAAGTAACAAACGACACTCATCTTTGTCATCCGAGGAGTCACAACTATTACATGCCCAAGTGTTCCTCAACCAGAATTTAAAACCAGTGATCATCAACTATCTAAAAGTAGACTCTTCCCAAAACTTTCCCACAACTTGCTCAATATTAGGGCAATTAATTCACCAGCAGTAATCATACACCAGCAACCTTGAAAGCAAACCCAAGTAGAAAATTCTTCACGCCTTCATTTTCAAATGATTCAAGTCTTATTCGTACCCCTCCTAATATTCAAGGAGGTGGATCGCGGGCTCAATAAACTCACTTCAGTTTCTGCTCTGTTTAGTTTTCCAATGCAATAGAAGGGGCTTGCTCTTCACCTTCAGGCACATAACTTATGGTGGGTTGAGTTTCAGTTGGCTCAGCAGCTGGAACCACCGTCTCTACTTGGCCACGAGATGCAGCTTCACTCATTTCATGAGATACTGTTGTTGGTTTAGATGCAGACTCATTTATTTCAACAGAAATGGCGGTTTCAGAAGACGCAACATCATTCCTTTCAACAGATAAGTTAGTTTTTTCTGAAGGCAACTTGGGAAGGGACTTTCGTGTAGGCTTCTTAACACGAACAGGCGAAGGTCCTTTAGCAGGGCTGTTTTGAGATACTTTTTCATCCAAACTTAAGCGGCTTGATCGAAAACTGCGGCCACTGTCTCCTTCAGATTCTATGGTGGGTGAATTCTTTCGACCAAGCTTCGGAGATTTGGCTCTTGTTGTTGGTATCTGTATCATAGCACCATAGTTGTGAAAGCATCGAGACAAGGTAAGATCCCATGTATGCAAAGAACTAGCATTCTTATAAAGCAGCAGGAACCCTGGGCAGTCAAGTCTCAAGTAGCATATGCTCCCTCCTAAAGGACATCTACAACTACAATCGATGACTCAGACAGCAGTGCTTTCATACATCATATTGCTAATGGCACTGCATTCAAGTTTCAAGGCTTGACATGAGCTAATCTCAATAGGTAGCTCATCTAGAGAACTATTAGCTAGGTGTACATGAGGCATGCCGCTTCAAATTGTAGCTAAAAAGACGAGAATATAGTAAGACCTAGTGTCTAACATCCTTTTAAGGCTCCAATATGGCTGTCCATGGAAGTAATTAAAATCGCTGGGTAGCCACAACCCTATATTCCTGAACTAGTACAAGTCATTGTTTATTTGCTTAAACAAATTGGACCTGGATGAATGAGAACTAGAAAGTAAAAACATATTTGTATTTCAAGTGATGAAGGATCATCAAATCCCTCTATTTCTTCTATTTCCTCGTGTTAAAACTTACAAACCATGAACGGAGTTTCCCTTTGCGAGAATCACTCAGCAAAACGTGTACCTAGCTGCCACACAGAACCTTCAGTTATATTTCTACTCTCTCCCTTCATTTTCCCCTTCTTTTCTGTCGGAGAAAGAAATGGGGTGAAAGGTGTTCGCTTCCTGCTAAAAAAACTACTTTTGAACTAACTTTGTAGCACTAACGAAACAATGGCTACAAACACAATCTTCACTCCACAAGTTATCCTGCACTATTCTTTGTTAAATCGTATTACATTGATAAACACCCAGAAACAATTGATGTCACAGCACTATCATCAAAAGATACATTCACCACAGAAAAAGCAGCAAGTACACACAACTCAATTAAATCAAGAAAGAAACTATGCTTTCTTTCAAGGAAGCTCACAGAAAACAAACTCAACAGTCTTATACGGCCAGATCGGCAGAGAAAGCCAAATTTTGGCTACTTAATTAAAGCAAACAGGGGTTCAATAATACCCAAATCACACACACTTGGGAAACAGAAAGAGAAATAATCTTTAAAAGGGGGGAAAAGGAAAGAAAATAGACGTACGATGATAAAGTTAGACAACAAAATGCATTTATAAATACACATGGAAGTTGTGCAAAACCAAAAAAAAAGTCTGCGATAAAGTAGGGACAAGGTTGACTCCACATAGCCTAAAACCATGAGAGAGAGACCTGGATCCTCATCAAGCTATGAGACTCTCTGGTTAGTATTGGAATAAGCATGAGAGTGACATATGATATCATGTGAGTTCCTAGAAAACATTCATGTCCATACAGGGTTCACTACATATGTCTATTCGATAATATTTCAGTTTCCCAATTTTCAATCTTATCTTTTCTTAATGAGAGAGGAGCTTAAGCCAAAAGTCTTACTCCTTCCAGTTACATCAATTGGAAACAGACAAACAAGCATAATCACGTATACTCGCCTATTTCTGCACTATTTTTCTTCAATTTTCTCAACCTTTCCATGGCATAATTTAAACCAAAATTAAAAGGACCACTTTCCTAGATCTCTGAATACTAGCAGACTTGGGAACAGGTGATAGTTGAATACCTAAAGAATTTTGTGAAAGGTAAAGGTGTTCACAGATAAATAGCATTGTTTCACAGCATCGAATGAGGTTCGCCATTGAAAACAACTGACTACTGATTCCTACATGATGTAATTGACAATATCGAACAACATGTTTATGTAGAAACGGGGGTTTTGGAAAGGGACAAACAATAGATATGTGGAGCTCTGAAAGGAGGGAGAAAGAAAAACTTCAAAGCAAGTTTGGTTATTATAGAGTAACTCATTCCATAACATGAAGGGCCTTGCATGTGCCAAACTGAAAGAAAACCAAACCCAGATTTATGCCATTCCTCAACCACAGTTCAAATTCCTAATATCCCTTCATGAAACATTAAACTCCCCAAATTCAAGCCAATATCAACTTTGTCAATAATTCCAATCGGCTCAAGTTTGCATCCAAGTTTGGTGAGTATATATCATAGATCCCACCATCTTTAATTTAGTTGTGATACTCTAGTTCTAATGACACAAAATCCACGGAACCTCACCCCCAAGCCCTGCTCCCGCCTCAAAGCATCTCATAATAGTGATGCTCCCGGGCACAGAACCTCGCACCTGCTCCTGTTTAATGCAACTAGCTTTATTCTATACTACAAGGTCCAACTAAAACTTATAGTTTGCAGCACCTTAGTTGCACAAAGCGGGGGCAGGGGCGGGAGCAGGAACGATAATGGGGGCGGGGGAGCGTAAGCACTAGGAAGAATCTAAGGTTGGGAGCGGCTTGAATAAATAAATGCGTAAAGAGTATTACAGTTTGTGTGGGAGGGAGAGAGAGAGGGAGGGAAAGAGGGACAGAGAGAAAGGGAGAGAGAGAGAGCGCACTGTTTGACAAGCTCTGTTTTCTCGAGGAGGGTAGCCAGTAACAACAGATAAGGAGGCTTTAAGGACTCGAAGAAAGAGGAAAACAAGGAATTGAGTTGAAAAGGGTTTGATTTTCAGGTACCCTCTCACTTGTTTCATGCATCTATGTCCAGCTGAAGGGATCGAGTTCCCATATTAGCTTGGGACGAGATCCCATGGAGCTCCTAACTTGGGATCGCAAAAGTGAGTTTCCGAGAGAGAAGCGTCACCATATTAGGAGTTTCCTGCTACTAAGTGCAGCACTGACAACCTAGATCCCAAGAAGCACCACAGCAAATCAAAAAATAAAACTGAAACAGGGACATATGAGGCTTAGAGTGGATGTGATGCGGGACCAATATTGCTTTTGCTTTTACAGGGACTTTTATTGCTAATTTTCCTGCCCCGCATTTAGGTACTTCTGGGTGAAATACATCTAGCAACAATACTCTACTCATGCAAAAGCAAAAGCCCCTGCTTCTTAACTTTGATCGTCTGATGGCTTAAGGAATTGAGAAAAAGATCTAGGTATATCCATTATAACCTGAACCGGAAGTTCTTAAATCAAACTAGAAAGTAGCACAAAAAGTGCATGTTTTCACAACTTAAGCTCTGTATCTTGAGCAACATGATATAAACAAGTATAAGAGGTAAATCATGGTAATCAATATTCATTCATTCAAGTAACTACCTAGTCCTGACCATAGACTCTTTTAAGTGCCTATGCTTCCACCACCCTGCCTCTTTTTCGTGCAACTAGGGAAAAACTAATAAGCAAAATATGCTGTGAAAAAGTAAACGACACTGTCAAGGTGCCAAATTAAACCGATGTTGGAACTCAATATTTGGCTGACGTTCAATAACAAAAGCTCCAAGTATTGGGCCACCAAAAGTAGCACCCCCAGTTTGATCTCATAAAACTATGATAGTGACAAGCTTAAAGCAAAGAAACACGGAGAAAATAGAGGTTTGGGAAAAAGTAACCACTCAAGGCTGCTCTACCAATTCTAAGAGGCGTAAATGTCTTTAGTTTACATCCAGCACTAGTTGCATGAAGCAACTACCCACTGACCAATATCTTCTAGAAATCCAGACCTGAACTGGACTGGCCCAGTTCTGTCCATCTTGCAAGTGATAGCATACCACTAAATTACAGGCCCCAGCAGATCTTCACAAGATTGAAACCAGGCATGTGTTTGATGTCAACAGTTGGGGATTAGGGTCATTCATTATTTTATTAATAAAAAGAAAAAGTCCCCGTTCATGATTGATCAGAAGTAGTCGGAGCATTAAAAACGTGTCAACCACTTCTCCGAAGTAGGAGTTTTACTTTCGAATATTGACACATCAATTAAGTGTTGACACGCCTCTGAGAGTGTCTGCAATGACTGTTTACTTATGTATATGTTTGTCTATTTACGCAAAACACTTGGCTGTTACAGTAACTATTACATGACAATTCATGTTCGACATAAATAAGTCTCCTCGGAATTGTGTTTGGACTTCATAAAAAATATATATATTTAATTATACAGTAACAACTACACTTGTCACTATCTCATCTTGTTTCAAGTTCTAAACTCCAATTTGCAACCCTTTGAATTTTGCACTCATTATTTGTTACCTTCCATTTATGTTTAACAAAAATGAATAACCACAATTTATACCTAACCTGTAACCACTTATTCCAAATTTCCAATGTCCACAAAGACATTTAGAAGCTATAAAAAGACATCCAACTGATTTGGTCTAGAAACAATGAAGTGGCTCTAAGTTGTAGATTATAGAGATATTTGTCCAATATCAAGGCAAAAAGGCAAAAATAAGACAGGTTACGTGCAAGTGATGCATTATGCATTATGCATATTGACTTACCTCTGAGCATGTAGAAGCATATGAACCAAAACATATAAGAAACTGATATATTCACCAGAAGACCTTCATATCACACAAGCATCAACCATTTTCACCTTCATATCACACAAGCATCAACCATTTTCACTCCGTTCTGTAAATCTTGAAGACTGTCCATCCTCTATAGACTTCAGTAGGAATTAGCCTCTAAAATAACCAAATCACATGTATACGTAGTCTAGGAAACCAAACCTTGGACAAGATAACTCTAGATTTGATTAATCGACGGCATATTTGGCTGGGAGAATTACCAAAGGTGCTTGTATAATCAAATCCAAACCTAGGGTGCATGTTTTATCAAATGAGAAGATGTGTTCATGTTACTGCTAAGCTTTTCCTAAGTTTACTGAACTTGTGCAAGTATCAAAATACATCTGTGTGAGAGGTCTCAGCAGGCTCTCATAGATGTATATCTAATATTTGCCATATATGCACGAAGGGACTGCTGCTAGACTCAAAGCAGCATTCTCATGTTCAGCACTTTTGACTATACTAGTGCCCCCTCGACATTAGCGTTCCCAAACACAGCTGAATCAGTAACCTTGTGGATAGGATCAGCCTTTATTTCCTTTGTCTCTTTGGTTTTTGTTTTTCTATCATCTAGAGAGACGGTGTGATAGTTGCTCCAAACGACTTAGAAGCTCCTCGTTTTCCTTTAGGTATTCTCCAAAATAGTTTTATACGCAAGTTTTTAATCTTATAAACAGTATACGAATTTATGAACAACACATGTATAACGTGCAAGTCTACCTTCTTTAACTCTGCCTTAGGAGGTGGGGGCTCCTGATAGAATGTTGGCAGGGGTGTAGCTTTGAATGCTAAGCTCTTCCGGAACATTTTAATCTCAGCTTCTTGACACTCCTATAGCAAATTTGAAGAGGTAGTATTACAAGCAGCTAAAGGATAAAAAACCCAAAAATTCCACCACCAGAAACTTTGATGCGATATACACCATAGTATCACCTTGGTTTTGGCTTGCAGGGTACTCTTTTCCTCTTCCTTTGCATGTATCTTTTCCTCGAGTTTAAAATAAAACTGTCCACCAATAAGAGAACAACAAAACACAGTTTTTAAAGTCAACGACTGCAAATCGTCTTCTGTTTCAAACAATACATAGTCGCTACAAACACGACCGAATGAAAAACTAACCTCTTTTCTTTTTTCAGCCCTTTCATTACATCTAAAGCTGAAATCGTAGGCCGGCAATGTACCCAATCTTTGGGGTTTGGCATCTCCTGTTGTTGAGCTTCTATGAAATCTTAAGGATTAACTGATTATTATATTATAGAACGAAACCGATAAACAATCGAGAGGGAGATATGCATATACGAAACATTTTTGCTCCCAAATATAAAAGAATAACAAATAGGATACGACGAAGATTGTGTGCTCCCCTCAGCTTTATTTGAAGGGCAATTTTTTAATGACTTCGAGTTTGTCTTCTCCCTGTAGTCAGGAAATTTACATTTCACAAACATCTGGCTAATGATTTGCTATCAACAAGAAACTTTAAAGAGATTTAGAAAAACTATATTGGATTTTTTGTCCTGTATTATCTCTCACACGAAATTAGACATGACGCAACAGCTAATAGAGCTCCATACAAAGCCAAGTGATTTAATCATTAGGCAAGCAGGACTTACACAAGGCCATCGGGTTGTGCCAAATTAGCAGTTGACGAGGGCGAATCAGATTTTCCAACTTGCTGGTAAAAGCCAATAGATAATCACTTGAGTGGAAGATGGCAATCAATGAAACAATGAACCAGTAGCTTCATATCAATACAGAACTAAGCTAGGAACCAGACTGAACATAGCATTTTTCTACCTTTAATGGATGATCTTTGGTTAGAGTAGGAGCTGGTTTTGAATTCTTGCCAGAAACCTGCCTGTCATTCAACAATGTATTTTTTGATCGAAGGGCAAAAGGCTGTTTCGGGCGAGAATCAGCAGCAAGAGAACCACTTGAGGCAGCTACAGCTTTCTGCATATCTTTTCCGTCTTTGCTCTTTTTCAACCACGCTGCCACGCCACTTTTAGGACTTGAAGGCTTCCCATTGTTAGCCTTACATATACCCTTTTGCAACTTTGAATGCTTCGATTCACTCACATCTCTCACATCAAGTTCCTAAAAGTAAGGTAGGCATAGCCTAGTTTTCAATTCAAACCACAAGGTAATATAAAGAGCTGTAAACCAAAAATGGAGATTCGTCATTTGCTACCTTGGAAACAATTAGGCCAATGCTGTCCGCTGGCATGCTTGCATCTGCCAGTTCTTTGGCAACCGACTCGATAGTTCCATTGTCATTCAAGTTGACATCATCTTCAAAACTCCCATTCTGTATATCAATCTGATGAACTCCATTTTCACGGCTTCCATTCCCAGAAACAGCTATGAAGTTGTCGACGTCCATCCTAGGCTGTAAATCGCATAACCACAAGATGAGAACTACAAGCTGAACAAGAGACATCCAATTTATTAAAACAGAAAAGGAAAGGATTTCCTGTACTCCTCATTTCTCTTGTTCATTTAGAAATTCCAATAAGCCCAGATAGGAAACACATTGACAAATGAAAGTTGGACAAGAAATAAAGTTAGGCGGAGATGTTCTTTCAAATACTAAAAAATAAATATAATGTCAAAATTGTTAAAATTTTGTGCTTTTCAATAGTAGGTACTTGACAAGGCAAACACATCAGCTCACCAGCACAAACTACATCCATCTACTGTATAGAGGCAAACAAAATCCAACAGAACCAAAGAGACAACCTAAATCGGTACTACGCCAAGTAGAAAAATGCTTAAAGAAACAGGCAATCAGTTCACTTAATATCATCAAACAAATCAGCAAAGCGACTCTAATAGATTTCAAACTCACAAAGTTAATGAAACTAAGCTATGCTACTAGATCTCCACATTTTCAGAACCCATAAAAAAGATCCACTCTTCTGATTTTCAGATTCGACCCCAGAAAAGTTAGATTCTTCATATCAACAAACACACAAACCGATGCACATTTCAGTTTGCCCAATCAAACCCATCTCATTAATCAACTTCGAAACTGAAATGCACACACACACATACCTAGCGCCTTAACTAGAGCATGTAGGGTAATCAAAAGGCCATATGAAATGGGTATGCCAGAATTTGGGAGAATCTAGAGATAGGTAAGGGATTAGAAGCCTATCGGTGTGATCTTTCGGATTGGGAGCAGTTGAGTTTTTTGGTTTTATATTCTTTTGGCGGAGGGTAGAAGTAGATTTATGAGTGTGTTTTCTAGTTTTGGCTTTTTGGGTTTTGAGTTTTTTGAAATGCAAAGGCTCTCAAATGCAGAGGTTCATTGGGACAGCGCTTTCCGAACCCAATTCCAGGTCACTAAGACACACGAAAGTGAGTGAATACGATAAGGATGCGGTATTACGAAGAGATGGATGGATTATGCTTTTGGCGAGAGACTTGTGACAGGGCGATGGTTGTATTAAATCCGCTCTCTCCAGATGTTATACGCCAATTAGAAACAATTTGACTGATTACGCTGTTTAGAGAGAGGTTCGTGAGTAACAACTTTTATCAGAGGGTGTTTGTGATTGATTATAAAAATAGTCAAACCACGTTCAATTCATATTAAATCAGGTTTGAAGTGTTTAGTAAAAAAAATTAAACTGATTAAATCTGCTCAGAATCCTCATTTTCTTGGATTTTGATTGAATCAGTTTTGAAAAATCAGGTTTGACCAAAAGAATTACTAAAATAACCTTACATGTACACGGACATTAAATGTTCCATTTTAGTTTGAATACACTATACGGTAATTTTGTCATACTAAACATACTTTAATTCATTTTTATCCAAACACTTTCAACAGCTTTTAATCTATTATGATTAAAATGGATTAAAGCTAATTTTAGAAACTGATTCAGATTTAATCAAAATTTACTTTTGAGAAACATTCTTAAACAGCCTCTTAGTGGCCGTTTGGAATTGATTCTTAAAAGTAGATTTTGATTAAATCGGAATCAGTTTCTAAAATTAGTTTCAATCCATTTTAAGTATAGTAGATTAAAAGTTGTGAAAGGTATTTGGATAAAAAAAAGGATTAAGGCAACTTCAGTGTGGCAAAATCACCATATAGTGTATTCAATTTAAAATGGAGCATTTAATGTCTGTTTAAAAGTAAGGATATTTTGATAATTGTTTTGGTCAAGCCTGATTTTTCAAAACTGATTAAATCTTAATCCAAGAAAACTAGAATTATGGATTTAATCAGTTTTGAGCACATTGAAACAGATTTAATCAACTTACTTTTTTTTGCCAAATACTTTAAACCTGATTTAATCAGGTTTGACCATTTTAGAATCAATCACAAATACCCTCTTAGTTATACATCTCATATTTATCAGAACCAGTTCGATTATGGGATCGGTGAAGAAACTGATTCACCATTCCTGGTTCAACCATATCTGGTTCAACCAGTATTTCAAGTATAGAAATTTTAAATAAGGAATATTATAAACAATTATTTGATTAAAAATACACGATAATGTACAAGGTTTAATTTTAGCGATAACTGTTATAGTAAAATTTCTTGAATAGTTGATTTTAAAGACCCCAAAGTTAATTAAAAATTGTTTCATACGAGAAAAAACTAGGATAAAGTAATGAAGTAATATTTTTATCTATTCTCTGCTAACAAAGATGCGTGGTTGGTCAAGTTGCATTAAGGTGCACCATAAGAACTTCAAACTAGACATCTCAGATTCAGTTCCTAGCGCCAAAAACTATATTATATTGACTACTTTTTACAATTATAAATGTGTCCATGGGTATTAACCCAGTCCAACCAGCCTATTTGACCCAAAATGGGCTTGTTTGACGCTAGAACCGGCGGGTTTATGTCACATCATCCGTTTCAATTGTAGAACTAATCCAAATCAAGAACAAGACTGGTGAAGTGTTCGTGGTTGAATCGATTCCTAGACGGCCGTTCCGGTTTGGATTTTAATAACTATGGTACATCGACTCTCTTGAGATGTTAATTTGGCCTATCCAAGTGAGGCCCTCAAGATGATTCTGCAAGGCTGCGGAGCCCAGCTCACAAAGGTAATTGTCTTGTTGGTGGTGTTTCCATCGTTGTCCTTCTAGTGTTCTTTAGGAAGTTTGGTGGTTTCTATTCAACTTTACGCTTGATTGTTTTTGCTTTCATCAATTCTTCATAGATGTGATTAGAGCGGATTTTTTTTTGGGGGGTGGGGTGGGGGGGGGGGGGGTCTTGATTTTAGGAATTAGAGTATCAACGCAAAGACATTTTATATTAGTTTTTTCGTGCCCGCGACTCCCCAATTAATAGTTTCGTCTGTGAAGAATAAGAGGTGGATTGATAATTTCCAGAAGTATAGTCTACTCCTAATCGTGGTACAAACGCAGAGCTTTACGGGCATCTGTCTAAAATTTAAGGTTAGTTCAAATGTAGTTGTTTGTGTACGGAAGTCAAAATGATGTAATTGCTCGGAGAAATGTGGACTGCTGGTAAGAGCAATATAGTCACTTTACCAGTAGGGCTGATCATAGTAAGCTTAATTATCTAGGTGTTAGAGACATGCCTTGACCTTGGTTTGAGAATACTTGAGTGTTGCCTGTGAAATTTGGTCTCAGTGTGCACGGATGTAGAAAATTCATGAAGAAAATGAAATTAGGAATATGTATGAAGTAGATTTCGTTGGGCAAGACACTTCTACGAACGAAATGAACTTGAGAAAAATCTTTTCCCGAGATAAGATACCGATCACCGGCGAATATGAGGTTGCACTTCAACAAATTCGACTCACAGCGCCAAGAACTCTCTTAAGGAATGGAATACAAAAGCAATTAGAGATAATGTCATGATATTTTAGGGAGAAAGAGAAGAACATAAAATTGCAATTACGCAAATGAAGTGTATAACCTCATCTATACAAACCACGAAACAATAGGTATTCTTCTTTGGTCGTCCGATGACATGACCATAAAAACAATGCTTTGGCACTCTCTAATGAGAAAAACAAACTTCTCTTCGTGTATACGAATCATCATGACACACTCGATACGTCTGCAAAAATTAAGTTAATAGTATAAATTTTGGTTAAGGAAAAAAAACAAACATCGCGTATAAGTATTTATTATCGCATTCGGTGAAATAAATTTTAAATTACAAAAATCAAATATGTCATTTTAAGTACTTATTATCTAAGCTTTTGTTATGTGCGATTTATCGTGGTACACGTGTTTTGTGTGTGCGAAAATAAAATTATTTTATATAATATCATGCATGATCTTTTGGATGTATTTTGATTATATTTTTTGAAATAATATTTAAATTTTAAGAACCAAACATGTCCTCGTAGGTAGTTATTTAATATTTAAATATTATATTTCGTTTTACTTAGAAAAATTCTGATGATGTCAAGTGTCAACATTCTAAGTGAGTAATTATGTAACACCAAAAGTGGTGTTATAGCAAAAATGTATTCCTTGTATATATAGTATATATATAGATAAATGTTCAATTTAGAAAAAAAATAATTTCAATGGTTATAAATCATTAGCCAGTAGTGAACCACTTTAATTTATCCCTTCTTTAGCGGTAAGAAGTTTAAACTTTTCTTTTTCCTATTTATTTCTTGTGCTTCGTTCTTTTCTTTATTTCTATATTGTATATAAACTATATGTATATATATTTAGAGACACACATACACATGGGGGATGTGAAATGAGAAGTCATCTTAGTTAAATCCCGCTCGACCAAAAATTGTTACTGCATCAGTCACTACAGTCTGGAACAACCACCACCGATGCTACCCATATCCATGGTCTCAACCAACACTATGGGTATCCTATTAACCACCAACACCACAGCAATCGACCTATGGCGACAATAAGGAACGCGGGTTGCTGTGATGATGTTGAAAGGTGTGGAAGGCGGGCGACATTGACGATGGGGAATGTCGGTAAAGCAGCAGCAGTGATGATGGAAAAGGTGGGTAACGATGACCATGGAAAGGTGGGTAATATATACACACGCACACACATCTATACCATATATATTTGAATTTAGTTGACATCTTCTATGCCTTACAAACTCCATATCCTATTTTCTTGAATTCTAACAATTTTAAAATAAAGTTTAATAGGTGTTAAATTTTGAGTAGCCGTAAAATAACTTCTAATCTCATGTCCTCCATTCTTCCATTTCATAATTAATTAATACCATTTATGTGCATAGCACGTGTTTTAGCTGGTACATGTGTGTGTGTGTGTATTTTTTTTGCTAAAATGGAAGAAGAATATCCATGTACTGTGATTCTTACATTCTTCTACTTGGGCGGAAGATGACCAAAAAAATGCATGAGAATCATATTATTATGGAAATGTCTACTAGGGCTGAATTACAAGACAGGTAGCGCTACTCTTTAACATTGCTCGTAGCAGACTTCACCTCATGGCTTGTTCTTGGTCCAGCTGACCTATGAACATCAAGTCATGATAATGAATACATCTTCGTTGATGACATATGACCTTCCAAAGTTATAGCACTAAAGTCGTGCTGACATAATAGGCTGCCAAAAAGGATGGTAATGTAGATCATGAAAATAATATGTAACATTACTCTGCATGCTTATTTCCAAATTTGTCAACAAGTGAGTCCGTATTAAACACTTTCTAAGTCTATGAATGACTTCAATTCTGTCTCTTGTAGCATTGTGACAATCATATTTAAGAACTGAACACTTCATCATAAAATGCATGTTACTTAATGGCACTGAAGTTCTTAGATAACCCCATATTAGTTGTGTGTTGCTTAGTGGATAAGCTATTATACCACATGTATTGATATGTTCCATAAAAGTGCGTAACTCCTTTACTTTCTCTTTAACAACAATGTACTTAATCTCAGTATGCTTGAAACCATAAGTGCTTTTGTTGTTGTTTTCATATACAGGGCGGAATTATAAATTTTTTTCAGGAGGTGCAAAAATTATATCAAATTCATCAAAAAAAAATTATAGTAAAATAATATTAAAACAATATTATATAGAGATTTTTTTAAATCTCTATATAATCACTGAAATTAAACTAAAATTTAAGAACTTTATTAAATCTCTATATAATCACTGAAATTAAACTAAAATTAAATTAACCTAATATTTATTCTAAACCTTTATATAATCACTGAAATTAAACTAAAATTTACATATTAAACTAAAATTTACATATATAATCACTGAAATCAAACTAAAATTAACATATTACCTCACAGAGTCACAGATCTGGTCAGAGTTCCAGATCTCGTCACAGATCACAGAGTCACAGATCTCGTCTTCTCTACACGATTAGCTGATCCTAAACCAGCCTAGGGATGGGGCAACCCCATCTCTTCAGGTTAAATGAGATGATGAATGCCCAAGAGCCCTGTACAGTTGTACCAATTCTATTTATCGAGTGATACTCGACCAATCGAATCTATCCTCTACCTCAACGTGACCGTGGCCCTCGTCTGTCTTGGTCCAACAATCGAAGCTGGATCTAGCAGTCTTGCTGATCTAGAGTGGGTTTATGAAGAAAAGAGATCGAACAAGAAAGTCAATCACCGTCGGTTGGCGTTAGTTCGGCAGTTCCAGATCTGGTCAGAGTTTCAATCGTCGGAGTGAGTCACGATCGTCGCCTCGTCACAGCGTTCCAGATCTGGTCGGCGTCGTGGTGAGTCGGTGGTCGGTGCTCACTGCTTGATGAGGTCATCATGTCATCTTCGTCACTCGACAGGTCGTCGCGATGAGTCGGTAGCCGTCACCAAGCCGTCAACAGTCACGGCCTGAGCTCAGTCCTCACTGGCGGTCACAGTCCTCATGGTCACGGAGAGAGAGAGAGGTGACTGCCGACTGGTGCGGGGTCTTGGGGAACGCAGTCTCGGGAACAGGGTCTCGGTGCAATTCCCGAAAAAAAAAATCAAAAGTTCAGGGGGTGCTTCAGCCCCCCTTGTTACCATGTAGTTCCGCCCATATGAGACATAGAGAAATTAGTTATTGTAAATTCTTAGAAGTCTAGATGTTAAACCACTGGCCTTGAGCCCAGAGATAAAATGCATCAACCACAGTGCCTAAACAGTAGCTTCGATTTCATACCAAGCCACAAGGTCTTCGTGCATGGTAAAAGATGTCGCAAGTGTCTAGTGACCACTCTGTCAAGTAATTGCTTTGCCTATCATCATGAACACAAGGCCTAAAGTGAATTTTCATCGTCTGAACACTCCACAATATCTTAGTGACCAACTACTCAAGCTTGTCAACCTGCTTATGAGTGAACATGAAACATTTTGTCCTATGCAGAATATCTCAGAACCTCTTCACAGCTCTGTAACATGCTATTCTAGGATTAATTTCATACACCTAGCTTCTCAACTGTATATTTATGTCATGTCTCGTGCAAACTTGAGCATACATAAGAAAATTGAGGCAGAAAAACTGCGGCTTTTTGAAGTTTTCCATTTTGCAGGGACAATTGAATGTCATTCCTTAACTCAAATGGGAAAGAATGGCTTACAATGTGCCTTACTAGACTAGAAGGTAAAACACAAGTGGCCTTAATGAACTCAGCATCGCTTTGAACTCTTTCATTGGCTCTCTACCCATGGCAACCTATAAAACATTTTTTTTTCTTTTTTTGCATTGGAGGGCTTTCTTTGGGCATAAAGTTTTTTTTATTGTTATCTCCTTTTACAAGGGGTGCATCTCTAGGAGAGCACATTTGCATCTTAAAATGATTAAATACAATCTCTACATAAGCCTGTTGAGACAAACTTAAAAGACTACACTTACGATCCCAATGTGTTTCAATGCCTTTAAGACAAGATGCATCAACAAGATTGATCGTTCTCAGTTTTTAGATAACAAATCCTTAGTATTTCAAAATGCCCCAAATACTAACCAACTAATAAGACATCATCATTGTACAATAACATGAAAATAAACTTGCTCCCACTTATCTTGAGATAAAAACATTGATCCACTACATTTATTTGAAAACTAAAAGAAGTCACAATAACTTCATGAATTTTTTTAGTTTGCAAACAAGATATCTCCTATTTTCAACTTGAAAACCTTCAGGTTGTACCATTTAGATCTTTTCATTTAGATGCCTAACCAACAAAGCAATTATCACGTCCATTTGGTACAACTCTAAGTCAAAATGAATAGTCAAAGTCAAAACTATCCCTAGTGATTCTTTAAAAGAGACATGGGAAAAATGTATCATTATAATAAATTTCTTCTATTGAAGGTAAATCTTTAGCAACTAGATATCGCCTTTAGAGATACGTTTGGTTCTGAAAACCCATTTGTTGCTAGCAGCCTTATACTTTTTTAGGCAACTTTGTAAGTTCCCAAACTTTATTAATTGTCGTTGACGCTAACGCGTCCTTCATTACCTCATCCCACATAGACAATTGTAAACTATTAATAGAGTCTTTAAATATAATAGGATAGTATCAAGACCCATATCAAGTTCATGCTTTCAAAGGTAAACATAATCATGGGGTATAGCAGGTGGTGTAGTTATTTAGGACCGTCTCATTTTTGTGTTTGGCGCTGCAGGATTAGATTCTAGTTGTGCAACAAGTAAATCAACTTTTGCAACCATAGCACCATTCTGAGTGACAAGAATGACAACAATGCTTGTCACAAGATCCACAAGTGCAGGGACATACTCTTCTTGAAAATCAAAAAACGCAACAATCCCACTGATTTGACCATCCCTTATGATACAGCATAACCAGATTCAACAATTCTAGTATTATTATGATTAGAACTTTGCGCAAGGAGGTTACACAAAGAAATAACACAGACCTATTCTCTCATGGAACCTCTTTTCATGAAAATTATACAACTTGGGCACTAAATTACTAGAAGCTCTTTATAGGCACTTTTCATCAAAGCTTATCTCAAAAAAAATAAATCCGGCAAGGCTGTATGAGTACCCATACTTCTCAACATATGAATAAGAGTCAAGTTAAGCAACTCTGCTACTCCACAATGTATCATGCATCATGTATTGTGCTAAAATTCCAAATTTTTCGAGATATTTGGCAAATAGTCCTTTATTTTGCCCAGACTCATCATATCTTCAATATTTTCAGTGTAAGCTGAGTGGCCACATCAGTATATTCGGTGTGGAGGCGGTCCTTGAAGTAGTCATATCCGGTAACTACGGACACCCTACACTTCTTTTGGCGCTGCTCCACATACATGGACAAGCTCTTAAATGCCCGAATGGCGTTAATGGCAATAGTGTTTTGCCTCTCAACCCCTGTGACCTTGACAGCAAGCTCTTCAACCTTTTTCTCAATAGCCAGCTTATGATTATTTGTCGTCGTGATCTGGTCAAGACTGTCTTCAGAACTGTTGGTGCTACATATCAATTTCTCCGCCCCAATTTATGTTGTTGTCATAGCTTGTACAAAAACGACTGGTTGATATTTTGATTTCTATCAAAGGACCGAAAGAATTATACTAAGTATATACTCGAGCAACCTCCTAGAACCATAGGGGGCTACAAGGTCATTACATGTGTCCTATGTTAAGCCTCATCTGTAGAGGCAGGCTGTTGTCCACTACCCAATGCCTCTCCAGCCGCACCATATTGTGCAACCAGGACACGTGTCTTGGTGGACGCCTGCTTAGCTCACAAGACGGTCAGCTCCTCGACGAGCTAGTTTTCAAGTGAATGCTTCATTTCATTCAATGGAAGCTGGACAGCCACATCAATATTCTTTGTGCGGAGGTCGTCCTTGAAGTAGTCATATCCAGTAACTAAGGACATCTTGCACTCCTTTTGGTGCTGCACATACGAGGACGAGCTCTTAAATGCCTGAATAGCATTAATGGAAGCAGTCTTTTGTCGCTCAATCGCAGCCCGTAGATTTTCTAGCTCTGCCTCCTGCTTTTTAACCTTCATAATAAGCTCTTTAGCCTTTTTCTCTACAACCCACGTATGATTATTTGCCATCGTGATCTTGTCAAAGGTTTCTTCAAAGTTATTGGTGATGCATATTAAATTCTCTGCCCCAAATGCAGTGATGCCGTAGCCTGTACAAGAACATCTGGTTAATACTTTGATTTCTATCAAAGAACTGAAAGAATTATACGAAGTATACACCCGAGCAACCTCATGCACCATGCTTTGTAATAACGAGGCCTAGAAGGGTTTTTAAATCCTTTTCTTCTATAGGGATAATGCAATGGCTCGTGCAATTCAAGGCTTAGAATGGAAGACAGACTCTGAAACCAAAAAGATAACCCTAGAGGGGGGTGAATAGGGTTTTAAGATTACTTTAAAAAATTAACAAGTAAATACTACAAACTTAGAGAAGATATGAATAACACTTGAAAAGTTACAAACAACAAACCTCAAACACAATATCTTAAATAAGCAAACTAACCAATCTCAACACAAGTATAAAACGATAATGTAAAGAGAGAAGGGTTTAGAGTACTTGACAAGGAGATTTAAATGGTTCGGCTTGAAATACCCTCAAGCCTACGTCCACCCCTTCAAGAAAGTCCCTTAAAAGGTCCTAGAATCCACTAGTATGATCTTCCTTACGGGTCAAGATCGAACCTCTTACAATCCCTTGATGCTATACCCACATCAAGAACAAGCTTTGACAATTCCAAAGCTCTAAAGCTTAACAACCCCAAGCTTTGATACAAGAAACTTTAGAAAAAGAAATGTGTACAAGATTTCACTCTCAAGAAGTATATGAGTACAAGTTTAAGCTCTAGAACAAGAGAGATGAGTGTATGATTACTTATGAAAGTGTATATCTCTCAAATGTAAGCTCACAATAAATGCTCTCTTGAAATGGATGAGAAAACAATGAAAACTAAGAGAGATTGAACAATTGCTTTGATCTTTAAGTATATGCAAGATAAGAAGGCTTTGAATGCAATTGATGAATGAAAACTATGCCCAAGATGAGTATTTATAGGTGTGGGAATTAATATGACCGTTTGGAGTTAGGTGGAGCATTAAATGCGCCAAACGGTAAATGCAGTCGACTGCAATGTGCCATTGCAGTCGACTGTATTCCCAAAGTAGCCGATGAAAATTCAAAATTTCCAACTTGCAATCGACTGTATTCCAATGCAGTCGACTGTAATAGGCTACTAGAAGTATTACAGTCGACTGCATTAGAATGCAGTCGATTGTAATACTTCACTGCCCAACATGCAGTCGACTGCATTCCAATGCAGTCGACTGCATTCCTGAAAATGTAGTTTTCTTGTTTTCAAAGAATGAAAAACTTTTATGCATGCAAGGGAAACCTATGGGCAAGTTCTAGGTATACAGTCATCGATACGATCAACTCTCTATGTCTAGTTTACAAAGAAATAAATAAAAGCATTGTAAAATTCAATCGACAAATTCCTTCTTTGATGCGTTCCGTTGAGAGTCTTTGAATGATTTGATCGTCTAATAGTCCGTTTGCATGAGTATGAGATTGTACATATTGCTTCATCAACTCAATGCAAGTTAAGACAACATAATCATTAATGTTAGTTATCATCAAAATCAAATATAATCCTAGGTTAAATAACCGTAGGGTTAACAATCTCCCCCTTTTTGATGATAACAAATATTGATTCAAATAATATGAGATATATAAGATAATAAACGCAAATAAGCATGAAAATCTCAATTATAAACCATAAGGGGTTAAAAGAAGAATCATGACGATAAGCTTCCTCTATCTTAAGCAATATAGGCTCCCCTATCTCAAATAATATATGCTCATATCAAATCCACACAAGTATGAATCAACAATATTTTTCTTCCCATTTTGACATCATTTAAAAAGATCAAGGGTGTGTGTGAAAGTGATCAACATATGTATCCATCCATGGATAATCAATATAGCCAACAAGGGCATTCAAACAAGAAAACATAAGTACTTGAATAACCATAAAAAGGTGTACCAAGCACATTTTACAAAAATAACACATAAAGAAGAATTGTAATGAATTAAAAATATAAGTGTGTGCAAATCAATTTAGACAAATGAGATTAAAAGAATATCAACAAAATCAATAATTTTGGAAAGAGAAAAAAAATCAACCAAAGCATGTTATAAGCATACGAAATAATGCTCAAGCATGTGAAGTGTAACTTGCATGATTATGCACAAGAGATATAACATTTAGTCACATAGGTGAAGACATGCTAAGTTCTCTTCTAAGAGCGGTAAACCTCTTTGAATCTAAAGATTTAGTAAAGATATCCGCTAATTGGTGATTTGTGTCCACGAAATCTAGAACAATATCACATTTTTGCACATGATCACGGATAAAATGGTGTTTGATTTCTATGTGCTTGGTGCGTGAATGTTGGATGAGATTTTTGCTCAAATCAATGACACTAGTGTTATCGCATAAGATAGGTATGTGATCATACTTGAGTCCAAAATCCAATAGAGTTTGTTTCATCCAAAGAATTTGTACACAACAAGCACCAACCGCCATATATTTGGCTTCGGTGGTAGAGAGTGCAACCGAATTTTGTTTTTTGGAACTCCAAGAAACAAGTGAGTCCTAGAAATTGGCAACCTCCACTAGTGCTTTTCCGCTCGGTTTTACAACCGACATAGTCGGCGTCAGAGTAACTAACTAGGTCAAAATAAGATGTGTTCCTAGGAAACCATAACCCTAAGTCGTGAGTGCCTTTAAGATATCTAAGGATTCTCTTGACGGCTATCAAATGAGATTCCTTAGGACAAGCTTGAAATCTAGCACTTAAACAAACACTAAACAATATATCGGGTCTACTTGCGGTAAGGTAAAGGAGTGATCCGATCATACCTCGATAGCGCTTAATGTCAACATCCTTACCAAGCTTTAATGAAGAGCTCATTGGAGTGTCAAAAGCAGTTGATACTTCCATGTCAAATCTCTTGAGGAGCTCTTTGGTATATTTGGCTTGATTGATAAAGATTCCATCATTGCTTTGTTTGATTTGTAATCCAAGGAAGAAGGTGAGTTCTCCCATCATGCTCATTTCAAACTCCTTACTCATACAAGAAGCAAACTCTTCGCACCATGATCCATTAGTAGCACCAAATATAATATCATCAACATAAATTTGCACCAACAATAAGTTATTGCCCTTAGATTTTATAAAAAGAGTGGTGTCAAGTTTTTCTCTTGAGAACCCATTTTCTAAAAGAAAACTACTTAGCCTTTCATACCAAGCTCTAGGAGCTTGTTTTAAACCATAAAGAGCTTTGCTAAGCTTGAAAACATGGTTTGGAAATTTTTCATGTTCAAAGTCGGGAGGTTGAGCCACATAAACCTCCTCCGAAATAAAACTATTTAGAAAAGTACTCTTGACATCCATTTGAAAGAGTTTAAAATCTCTATAGCAAGCAATAGCTAAAAGCATTCTAATAGACTCAAGTCTAGCTACCGGTGCATAAGTCTCATCAAAATTAATTCATTCATCTTGGTTATAACCTTGGGCCACTAATTTAGCCTTGTTTCTAACCACGACTCCGAATTTATCAAGTTTGTTTCTAAAAATCCATTTTGTGCCTATAATCCTAAAGTTTTGAGGTTTAGGCACAAGGGTCCAAACTTGATTTCTTTCAAATTGAACTAGCTCTTCTTGCATAGCAAGCATCCAAAATTCACGATGTAGAGCTTCCGAGAAGTTCTTGGGTTCAATTTGGGAAAGAAAAGCTAAATTAACATGTTGTTGAAGAGAGTGTCGAGTTTTTACCCCACTCGAAAGATTACCTAAGATTTGATCGCTTGGATGATCTTTTTTGTAAGTCCAATCTTTTGGTAATGCTTGAGAGTTGTCCGAGTTTGAAACATCATTACTTGCTTCCTTGTCTCCCTCTTGAGAGCTTGATTGTTGTTCTTATTGAACAATTTCTTTGGGGATGCCTTGTAGTGTTTCACTTATATCCAAAGTTCTCATGTCATTGTCCATATCATTTACATTAACAATGTCAGTCCTCTGAAGAAAAGGATTAGTCTCATCAAAAGTAACATTAATGGATTCTTCAACAACCAAAGTACTTTTATTATAAACTCTATATGCCATACTATTATTAGAGTAACCAAGAAAAATTTCCTCAAAGGTTTTGGAATCAAATTTGCTAAGGTGATCCTTAGTATTTAAAATAAAACATTTTCATCCAAAGATTCTAAAAAAACTCACCTTAGGTTTCTTATCATCAAAAAACTCATAAGAGGTTTTTAACAAAAAATTTCGCAAGATAACTCTATTAAGAACAAAACAAGCACAATTGACCGCCTCCGCCCAAAAGTACTTAGGTAAGCCATATTTGTTAAGCATTGTTCTTGCCGCTTCTTGCAATGACCTATTCTTTCTTTCGGCAACACCATTTTGTTGAGGAGTTCTATGAGCCGAATAATTATGTGATATACCAAAGTCATCACACAAGGCTCCTATTTTTGAATTTTCAAATTCTCTACCATGATCACTTCGAATGTTGGTTATCAAATATCCTTTTTGATTTTGAACACGTTTTGCAAATGAAGTGAACACATTTAGAGATTCATCTTTGGTAGCCAAAAAGAAAGTCCAGGTATAGCGAGAATAGTCATCAACAATAACAAAACAATATGATTTACCGCCAAGACTAGTAGTAGGGATTGGTCCAAACAAGTCCATATGAAGTAATTGCAAGGGTCTAGAAATAGATACCATTTTTTCGGTTTGTGAGAGACTTTCTTTTGCTTACCCATTTGAAAAGCATCACATATTTTGTCTTTCTCAAACTTGATCTTCGGAAGTCCCCTCACAAGTTCTTTGCTCGAAATATCCTTCAAATGCTCCATATGCATGTTGTTAACCCTACAGTTATTTAACCTAGGATTATATTTGGTTTTGACGATAACTAACATTGATGTTTATGTTTTCTAACATGCATTGAGTTGATGAAGCAATAGGAACAATCTCATACTCATGCAAACGGACTATTAGACGAGCAACACGTTCAAAGACTCTCAACGGAACGCATCAAAGAATGAATTCTTCGATTGAATTTTACAATGCTTTTATTTCCTCCTTTGTAAACTAGACATAGAGAGTTGATCGTATCGATGACTGTATACCTAGAACTTGCCCATAGGTTTCCCTTGCATGCAAAAGTTTTTCATTCTTTGAAAATAAGGAAACTGCATTGGAATGCAGTCGACTGCATGTTGGGCAGTGATGTATTACAGTCGACTGCATTCTAATGCAGTCGACTGCAATACTTCCAGTAGCCTATTACAGTCGACTGCATTGGAATACAGTCGACTGCAAGTTGGAAATTTTGAATTTTCAACGGCTACTTTGGGAATACAGTCGACTGCAATGGCACATTACAGTCGACTGCATTTACCGTTTGGTGCATTTAATGCTCCACCTAACTCCAAACGGTCATATTAATTCCCACACCTATAAATACTCATCTTGGGCATAGTTTTCATTCATCAATTGCATTCAAAGCCTTCTTATCTTGCATATACTCAAAGATCAAAGCAATTGTTCAATCTCTCTTGGTTTTCATTATTTTCTCATCCATTTCAAGAGAGCATTTATTGTGAGCTTACATTTGAGAGATATACACTTTTATAAGTCATCATACACTCATCTCTCTTGTTCTAGAGCTTAAACTTGTACTCATTTACTTCTTGAGAGTGAAATCTTGTACACATTTCTTCATCTAAAGTTTCTTGTATCAAAGCTTGGGGTTGTTAAGCTTTGGAATTGTCAAAGCTTGTTCTTGATGTGGGTATAGCATCAAGGGATTGTAAGAGGTTCGATCTTGACCCGTAAGAAAGATCATACTAGTGGATTCTAGGGCCTTTCAAGGGAATTCCTTCTTTAATGCGTTCTGTTGAGTGTCTTTGAATGATTTGCTCGTCTAGTAGTCCGTTTGCATGAGTATGAGATTGTACATATGGCTTCATCAACTCAATGCAAGTTAAGAAAACATTATCATTAATGTTAGTTATCATCAAAATTAAATATAATCCTAGGTTAAATAACCGTAGGGTTAATAGACTCTTTAGTTGTAATCTTATATCCGGGAGAATGCAATTCCTCTATCTTCTCAAATCCCTGGCTTCTAGACAATCAATGTCTTTTCTACATGGCTGGCATGGAGGGCATCCCAAGTACTACCTTTTTTATCGCCTTCTTCAGCGCCCTGGGACTTCACACATTAGCGTGTCTCGATCCATGTCAAAGTTTTCCACTAAGGCTAGGTCTGACACCGAGCTAATAGTGGGCCATGCAGCAAAATCAAACATGTTGTCTATGGAAGGGACGTCTCCACCATCCAGCTGCTCAGACATCTCGGGAATGTCTGCTATTGAATCTGTACAAGAAAATGTCGGATATGAGCAAAGACGTTATAGCCAATCCGCTAAGGTTTGGGCGCATGTACTATAAACAGTCGAGCCCTCTTTTGCCTTGATGTTATCCAGGCTATGTTAGAAATTCAAACCCTTAGTCATGAAGAATGAATATGATTGGTTGAAGTGGAGTTGTAAACTCCTTGAGTTGCAAATGTTGACTTGTTGGAATTTTCATGGTAAGTTGTTGCTCTTGTAGCCAGAAAATGAAAAGCTTCATCATGAAGCTTTGCTATCAACTAAAAAATGTGGCTGCCGACTTGGAGAAAATAATGATTACATTGGTTAAGTCGGTTGGAGAAGATAATGGTTGAATTGTTTGACTCAACTGCTTTGTTGCCGACTTAAGATGCTATATATATATATATATATATATATATATATATAAAGGAGCCTTGTTTGTTTAGTGTGTATTAGAGAGAGGTTGAAAGAAGCATTAGAGAAAAGAGAGAGATATACAAGCAGTAACTTGTGAGAAAATAGAAAAGTAGAGAGAGAGAGAGAGAGAGAGGCGTTAAAACACCAAGTTGTGAGAAATACATATATTTTGTTCAAGAGTATTTTTTTGTATTATAATTTTGTGTTGATATATACATATATGGCCGTTGTTCGAATTATTTGTTTGTGATCTCATTACGCTTTCAATAAGTGATATCAGAGCCGCAAGTTCAATTATACGTTTCAAGAAGGTGAAGAGATGGCCAATATAATTCAACCACATATCCAAAAATTAACAAAGACGAACTATGGGAATTGGAACATGCAAATGAAGGTTCTGTTCGGATCACAAGAATTATGGGAAACCGTTGAAGACGGATATACTGAGCCCACAGATGTGATGGCCGAAGCAGCTTTATCAAACACCCAGAAGATGGCGCTAAGAGAATCGCGCAAGAAGGATAAGAAGTCCTTGTTCTTAATTTTTCAAGGAGTTGACGAATCAACCTTTGAGAAAATATCAGACGCGAAGACATCAAAAGATGCGTGGGAGATTCTGCACAAATCTCTACAGGGAGTCGAAAAGGCTAAAAAGGTACGTCTTCAATCACTCAGAGCTGAATTTGAGACGTTAAAAATGCAAAGTTCAAAAAATATTAACGATTATGTTACTCGTCTGAAAACGGTGGCAAACGAGATGAAAAGAAATGGAGAAACTCTTGATGATGTGAGAGTAATGGAAAAACTTTTACATTCTCTGACTCGAAAATTTGATTATGTTGTTACTGTCATTGAAGAATCGAAAGATTTATCTCAAATTTCGATAGATGAGCTTGTGGGTTCTCTTTAAGCTCATGAGCAAAGAATAAACCACATTGAAAATAGTGGTAATTTGGAGCAAGCTTTGCAAAGAAAATTATATGTAGATGAAAATCAAGTTAGCAGCAGCTACAGACGAGGTAGAGGAGAACGTAATGGCTATAGAGGTGGACGTGGTGCACGCGGTGGATGAGGACGTGGTAGACAATCATTTGAAAGAGGCCAAACAAGCGATGGCTATCAAGTATATAGTCGTAGTCGAGGACTTAGAAGCAGAAGTAGAGGCGGATTTGAGCAACGAGGTGATAAATTCCAATTGAAATGTTATAGTTGCAACAAATATGGTCATTTTAGTTACGAGTGCAGATCAACTCCTAAAATGGAAGAAAGAAATAATTTTGCACCAGCTGAAGAGAAAAATGTGAAAAATGCTATTTTTCTCACTAATAGAGGAAACAAAGAGTGTAGGGTGCAGGAAAAATGTTTGGTATCTCGATACTGATGCCAGCAACCACATGTGCGGCCGAAAAGAGTTGTTCACAGATTTGGACGAGACAATTAAAAGAGAAGTTACTTTCGGAGACTCGTCAAAGATTCCAATCAAAGGTAAAGGTAAACTCATGATTACCTTAAAGAATGGAGACATAAAATATATATCAGATGTTTATTATGTACCAGCATTAAAAAACAATATTATTAGTCTGGGTCAGCTCTTAGAAAAAGAATACGACATACACATGAAGGATTGCTCTCTCGTTATCAGAAACAGAGATATATAATTAATTGCCAAAGTTGAAATGACAAAGAATCGTCTTTCCACACTTGATATCCGATCCGAAATGATGAAATACATGAAGTCTGTCATTAAAGATGATTCATGGTTATGGCATCTAAGATTTGGTCATCTTAGTTTTACCGGTCTAAAGTTGTTATCGAAAACAAAGATGTGAATGGTCTGCCAGAAATTAATGAACCAGATCAGTTGTGTGAAGCTTGCGTTAAAGGGAAACAACACAGACAAAGTTTTGAAGTTGAAAAATCATGGAGAGCTAAAAGGCCACTAGAGATTGTGCACTCCAATATAGCTGGTCCATTTGATATTCCATCACTTGGCGGAAACAGGTACTACCTTACTTTTATTGATGATTTTAGTAGAAAGAGTTGGGTGTATATTCTTAAAGAAAAATTGGAAGCCTTTGATAAATTCATGGAATTCAAAGCAATGGCTGAAAAATAAAGTGGACAATATCTGAAGATACTCATATCGGACAGAGGAGGCGAATACACCTCAAAGTTGTTTGAAGGTTACTGGAAAAAGCATGGAATTATTCATCAGTTGATAACCTCTTATACGCCACAACAAAATGACGTTGCAGAAAGAAAGAATCGTATGATTCTCGATATGGCAAGAAGTATGGTGAAGGGAAAGCACTTACCAAGAACATTTTAGGCTAAAGCCGTTCAATGTGCAGTTTATTTGCTAAATCGATGTCCAACAAAAAGTGTAAAGTTCAAGACGCCAAATGAAGCATGGAGTAGTAGCAAGCCGAAAGTTGAACATCTCATAATTTTTGGGTGCATTGCATATGCCCAGATCAAAAGAGAAAGAAGCTAGACAACAAAGGAGAAAAATGCATCTTTATTGGCTACGAGAAAAGGAGTAAGGCGTATAGACTATATAATCCTCTTACCAAGAAAGTGATTATCTCACGTGATGTTGAGTTTGATGAAGCAGATTACTGGATATGGAGCAAGGAAGAAAAGAAAGTTGAAGGACTGTTTTTAATGATGATCATGATAATGATGACGACGACTTCAACACACAAGATGAGCAAGGTGATGATCAGACTCCACCACAAAGTCCTACTCCAACAACTCCTGCATCAACATCATCATCATCTAGCAGCAATAATTCAAGGGGAGCACCTACGAAAATGCGAAGTCCAAATGACATATATGATGCTGCAGAACCCGCTCATACTACATTTGATTATTAACTATTTTGTTTGACGGTAGAGTGTGATCCAGTAACGTACGGAGAGGCTACTGAAGATGAAAAACGGAAGAAAGTCATGAATGAAGAAATTGCTGCAATAAAAAGAAATGATACATGGGAGCTAACTAATCTTCCGAAAGGATACAAGGCAATCGAAGTCAAGTGGGTGTACAAGACAAAGACTAATCAAAAAGGCAAAGTGGAGAAGCATAAGGCAAGGTTAGTTGCTAAAGGCTATAAGCAGAAACAAGGAATTGACTATGATGAAGTATTTGTTCTAGTTTAAAGAATTGATACTATTAGACTTCTTATAGCACTCACAGCGCAAAATAAATGGAAGATTTATCAGATGGACGTGAAACCGGCATTCCTAAATGGCTACTTAGAAGAAGAAGTCTACATCGAACAACCACCTGAATATATCAAAAAAGGACAAGAAGACAAAGTCTATGGTCTGAAGAAAGCTTTGTATGGATTAAAGCAAGCTTCGAGAGCTTGGAACACGAGAATAGACGAGTACTTCCAGAAAAATAATTTCGTGAAGAGTTCGTATGAACATGCCTTATACACGAAGAGAAATCAAGAAGGTGATATCATGATTGTCTGCTTATATGTGGATGGTATGATATTTACAGGAAATAATCCAGGTATGTTCAATAATTTCAAGAAAGCCATGACTAAAGAATTTGAAATGACAGATAACGGTGAAATGTCATACTTTCTTGGAGTTGAAGTAAAACAAATGGAAGATGTAATATTTATGTCGCAAAGGAAGTATGGGGAGCAAATTTTGAGCAGGTTCAGAATGAAGGATTGCAATCCAGTAGCCATACTAGCAGAAACATGCATAGAATTGAGAGTCGGCTCCAATAGAAAGTCAGTAAACCCGACACTGTACAAGAGTATGGTTGGAAGTTTTAGGTACTTAACTTTCACGCGACCAGATATAACATATGCAGTTGGATTGGTTAGTAGATACATGAAGAGATCAAAACAAGATCACTTCAATGCAGCAAAAGGAATTTTGATATATGTCAGAGACACGGTTGATCATGGTCTATTTTATACATACTCTCAAAATTCAAGATTGATTGGTTATTCAGATAGTAATTATGGAAGAGACTTGGATGATCGGAAGAGCACCTCTGGATATGCATTTCATATTGGATCGGCAATATTTTCGTGGTCATCAAAGAAGCAACAAATAGTTTTTCTCTCAACATGTAAAGCCGAGTATATAGCCCCAGCAGCGTGCACGTGTCAAGCAATATGGTTGAATAATATTTTGAACAAGTTGTATCTCATTGAAGAAGGTCTGACTATGATATACGTCAACAACAAATCTGCTATAACACTTGCGAAAAATCCAGTATCACACGGTCGAAGTAAGCATATAGACACGGGGTATCATTTTATTCGGGAGCAAGTTAAAAATAAAGTCGTAGAGCTAGTTCATTGTAGAACGAAAGAAGAAATAGCAGATATTTTTATAAAGCCATTGAAGACTGACGTATTCCACAAACTCAAAGAGAAGCTTGGCATGTAGATTCGGGTTTGAGGGGGAGTGTTAGAAATTCAAACCCTTAGTCATAAAGAATGAATATGATTGGTTGAAGTGGAGTTGTAAACTCCTTGAGTTACAAGTGTTGACTTGTTGGAATTTTCATGGTGAGTTGTTGCTCTTGTAGCCAGAAAATGAAAAGCTTCATCGTGAAGCTTTGCTATCAACTAAAAAATGCGGCTGCCAACTTGGAGGCTTGGAGAAGATAATGGTTACATGGTTTAAGTCGGTTGGAGAAGATAACGGTTGCATTATTTGACTCAAATGCTTTGTTGCCAACTTAAGATGATTTATATATATATATATATATAAAGGAGTCTTGTTTGATAGTGTGTATTAGAGAGAGGTAGAAGCATTAGAGAAAAGAGAGAGAGATACAAGCAACAACTTGTGTGAAAATAGAAAAGTAGAGAGAGAGGTGTTGAAACACCAAGTTATGAGAAATACATATATTTTGTTCAAGAGTGTTTTTTTGTATTAGAATTTTGTGTCGAAATATACATATATCGTTGTTGTTCGAATTATTTGTTTGTGATCCCATTACGCTTCCAACAGGCTAAAGACCACGTCTCACACACAGAGCTGCTCGTAGCTTAGAGGATGTTTGTAGCAATTTTTTGTCACCACCTTCAACTTGTGAACATATTCCCAATCGTAGTCATCAAATGTGTCCTCCTTCGTCTTATTTTATAGGGACATATTTGGACATGCGCTCCACTCCGTTGGAAAAGAATCGCTCCCAATGGGCCCAATAACAAATAAATATTTTTCTTTCCATGAATGGTTGGACGAAAGAGGGTCGGCCAAAAATTTCATACCCTTGCGACGCCTTCAATGGAGGTAATACCATCCCGTTTCCTTACTTATTTTTGTTGGGCTATAGAATTACTTAAACACTTTGAACCTAAGCTATATATTAAAGGTATTGCAGAGATATTTGAAGTACGAGAGGAATCTCCACCTGTTAGAAGCCAACTGTCTGGGTACAAGTTGGTACCACCTAAATAATCGTGCACAAAACGGGGAAAGGGAAAACGTAAAACCATTCACAACCATGTCTATATAGACGGCCACTTGGCCGCCCGTCCTCAAATTGGTTGGCTCCCCAACAGTGGGAAGCCTAAACTCTATATTGTTTGATATCCTAAGATGATCTCTAAGGACCCTATTATCGTAAGAGCTAACATGACTCTCCACAAGATGAGCATGAAATAGGGAAGGATCTACAATGTCTTGTATGAGCCTTTCAACCATGTCCTCATCCACACATTAGTGAGCACAAAAAAGGGATTGGGGGCAAGGGACTTAATAATGTCACCTTTGGGTTGCTCTCAGAGGCATCAAACCCACTCACATGAGATGTGCTAGAATAATGCATTTGAAAAGATCAAAGCAAGGGTATTAAGGAAAAAGAAAGAACACCTTACTTGTTTTCCGCAAGAGAGATTGAAGGAAAAGTATAATCTCTAGTGGTGCCTCGGCATTTTCTGATCTCCAGCTCTCTCTCTCTCTAATGTTATCTCATGAATACTCTAAAATGAAGATGAAGTGAGGTTTTCTCTTACTCAATCCCTTTTATAAACCTCAAACAGTCACAATCACAATTATACACCGAGTACGACAAGGCACCTCATTACCCCTGAGCAATTAATGTCCCTTCGACGTTCACCCGCCCAACCAAACAGACGTGCGACTTATCAATTTTCTTGTCAAAGACGAGCATGGTGCGCATCTTTTCTTTGTTCGTCCAAACTAAGCAACTATTTTATGGCCTAGCGGGCCATGCCCTGAGCCTTAAGCCAAATGTTTGGCTCGTCCAAGGCGAGTAAGCCCATCATACGCTACTTGGACCATGTTTATAGCTCAATCTGCTCGTCCAAAGATGAGTGTGTGGACCCATCGTCCTTGTGCAATGTATCATGCGTCTTTAGGCATTATGGGCCAGTGCTGTCTACCTTAGTCCGCTTGTCCAAGACAATCAAACTGATCACGCATCCCCCCCTCCCCCAAATAGATGACGCGCCCATTAAGCTTACGACACCAAGGCGCATACTCTTGTTTTTGCTCATCCATGATGATAGGGGCACGCATCTTGAGCACCATGGGTTCCAAAACCTTAAGCTCGCTACGCTTGTTCAAAATGAGAAATATGACCACATATCCTTAGGCACCAGCAGTCTAGCCCTTGGCCTATTTCGTTCGACCAAGATGAGTGGATGATCATGCGTCCTCGCCTAAAAGGCCTATTGTCTAATTGGGTCTCTGTTTGATTGGTCAGCCCAGCGTACATGCCTCTTTGCTGTTTGCTCGGCCAGCTGAGCATACGTGCCTCTTTGCCGTTTTACTTGGTCAACCGAGCATGCATGCTATTTTGCCATTTGCTCGGCTAGCCGAGTAGATGTGTCAATTTAAAGATGTCCAATGGGCCGAGTTCGAAGGGATATTTCCAGATGTCATTGCCTACTTGATTTTTATTTTCATCTTGACTCGCCACTAGGAAAGAAATGGGACTGCAGTCGTAAGCCTATTAAGAATGTACTCCCTCATTCTTGGTCCTGTAAATAAGGGAGTAGGGGACAAAATGATAAGGAGAGAGATGCACTCGGAATTTGAATAGGCCACATGTACGGATAGTCTTATCTGACTAAGGCTAGTATAGTCCTTGTAATTGTCCTACAAACCTGATAGGACTTGGACTCTAGCCTCGTTGGAGATAAGTCGGGCTGTATAGTTCTATAAGGTGACTATCACTACGGAAGTCATTCTATCAGAAACTAACCCTTCTCTCCCTATACAAAGGCCTTTAGGAGGCCTAGATAAAGCTATGCTCTCATACCCCTGAAACTATACCTCTTATTCAGCTTTCTCGCTAGCAGAAACTGGCCTAGTCAACGGAGACCCTCTGCTTAACACCCCTTGGCGTGCTAACCGTTGTCTTTCTTGTGCTGTGCAAATTATCCACCGCGCTAGCAGGTCATCCAGATTTCTTCCGCTACAAAAGTCCTTCCATGTCATGTATGGGTGGGAATTGAATAGACAAACGGATTAAAGTATAATGCTTCAAATTGTATTAAAGAGACAAGAAAAAATTAAACACAACATAAAAGTAAAAGGTTGTAGCTTAACGTAAGTTACTGTTTGTAAAGTTTTGTAAAAAGACCTTGCACAGACAAATTGAAAAAGAAAGAGAAGTGAAAAAACAAAGAAATAATAATTAGCTTAGCAAGGCCAAAAACTAAAATATGCCTTAGTGCTAATATTGTTTTTTTGTTGTTGTTTTCTTACTTACTCCTTTCCTTCCGACTAATTTTCTTATAACCTTAAGTGACCCACTTTTACTATCGTAAATGTTATCGTATGGCTATTAATGAATACTCTCGAAAAACCAAATAGTCATTAGTATCCGTAGTTGTATTTTAAAGCATATACTTGGTAAACTAGTATCACTATCCGTTTAAACAATGTATGCCTCCAAACGGATACAAATATGATAAAACTAATATTCTGTTTGTTTAATAGAACTAATCTTTTGTCTGTTTAATGTACATCCGAGCACGGAGTATGTAAAGTCTTATTTTCTTTTACATGGTATCTAGGTATATACTTTATACGTGAAAACTTTTATTTCTTGTATGACACATGATTTAAACTTGTCCTATCTTTTAACACTAGATGACTACGTCATCTAGTGTTAAAAGATAGGACAAGTTAAGGTGTTGGTCGACCGAATTAAACCTATTTTCAGTGGTTTAACTACGTCAACCAAGAGACCTTCTCTCACCCTAACTTGTTTGTTTCCAACACGCAACATTTTCTCCTTTGATGTGAGTTTTGCATATATGAGTAACGGATTTGTATCTCTAGCTAGAATTTGGGTCATAAATCAACCGAATTGTTCAAGAACAGACTTGCTAATCAGCTCGTTTATCGACAAGCTATACATGAACTAGAGGTATATCTCTTTCGCCCTGTTCCGATGCATTTAGATGTTAGATGGCTCTAATAAAGTCCTTCAACGTCATCTATGAGTGGGAGTCGAATGAATTAGAGGATTAAAATATGACGCTTCAAAAATTGCACTTTAATTAAAGATATGATAAGAGACTAAACTAAACAAAAAAATTTGAAGGGATGTAGCTTAACATAAGTTATTGTTTATAAACTTTTGGAAAAACAATTTGCACAGACAGATTGAAAAAGAAAGAGAAAGTGAAAAAATAAAAACAATAATTAGCTCAGCGGCCAAAAACTAACAATAAAATGTGCCTTAGCGCTAATACTGTTTTTCCCCTTTTGTTTCTTATATTTTACTCCTTTTTGGCCAACTAATTTTTTTTTATAACCTTCCATCACAAGCAACCCACTTTCTTTATCATAAATCTTGTGGTAGGGCTATAAATGAATACTTGTAAGGAGCAAATATTTTGAAGCATATACTTGATTGCGTGTATCGGTATCCATTTATACAATATTTGGCTGTAAACAGATATAAATATGATAAAACAAGCATTGTAGCCGTTTAATATCCATCCGAGCACGGCCTGTGTAATATGTTCTATTCTTTTACTTAATAACATATAATGTCCACCTGAAAAGTTTTATTTCTTGTATGATGCATGATTTCCTCATGTCCTATCTTTTAACCTTACTTGAACACTTAATCGAATGGACTCAATTTGATTATTGTCAACTGGAACTTAATAAACTGATTTTTATTGAAAAAAAGTAATTTGACTGTACTGCTACATAATATTCTTACCTAATTTCTGTAAAAATACGGATATGCATTTTTCGTATCCGAGCACAAAGGAATTAAAATTGCCAAAAAAGCTAATAACAACATTTAATTTGTACTAAATACTCATCCGAATAGCATCCATTTACATTTCCATTTATTAGACAGACGGAACCTCATTATGTTGGTTCTCTACTATTTTCCTTGAAACTAATTAATTAATTTCGATCCAATCTGGCCTTTTCAACTGAGGTGCTTAACCAGTACTTGCCTTTTCAACTGATGGTTTATTTCAGGGGTACAAAGGGCCCAAATTTTGATTTGACAAAATTTTAAAAAGAACTGAAAACATAACAAAAAATTGAAATGCAAAAATGGGTACGCTGAGAATACTAACTGATATAGTTTTTATTTTGTGTGGCCTACCTATTTTCCTTAGATCTTGGTTTCTATTTTTACGCCACATAAACCAACCATAAAGGATAGAGGACCAATGTGGGGACATAACCAAACTTAATGGACTAATGTGGAATTTTTCAAAGATGAATGACCATTTAGAACGTTTGTGCAAATTTGAAGAACCAAGCAATAATGTATTCTACCATTCTTAAACTTATAACACTATCGTGTAACTCGAAAGAACAAGACGATGCCATGACTCTCGAAGATTTATTTATATAATAATTAGGCAAGTTCTATTGATAAAGCATGACTTTTGTCAAAGCGAAATATCTTTAAATTGTGATGGGCAAAGTCAAAGTACCGTTTGAAAACTAGTTGATTTCTTGGTTTTTCCACTTTTGTAAACTGGGGAAAAAAAAACGCGTTTGAGATACAGTTTTCGTTTTTTCTTCTTCTTCAGTTTTGGAAATCAGTTTTTAAAATATGGTTGTTTTTTAAAACTCTCATTTTGGAGTTTTGAGTTTCCAGTTTTGATTTTTGTTTTGAGACCATCTATCACTGCCCCCCCCACCGTCCACTGCCACCGTTGTCGGCCACAGCCGCCGGCCATCCTGCAGGCCACCGCCATGCCCCACCACCGCCACCGTAACCACCACTTAAGAAAAAAACTCAAAATAAAAACTGGGTAATCAAATCCAAAAGAAAAAATTCAAAATAAAAACTGGATAATCAAACACTAATTTGTTTTTGTAAAAAAAAAAAAAAAAAACTAAACTGATTTTGGTTATTATTATTTTTTGAAACAGAAAATCAAAATTATAAGTGATTTCAAACATACCTGTTGTCTTAGTACTTGGCTTTTTCTTCCTTCTCTAGACCACTACCCTATTGGTGCCGAAGGTGTGGCACTAAATATAGAGAGATTAACAAGGCTAGATTGTAAAGCAAGCCGATTAATTGCTGAAGATCAGAATCTGCTAGGAATAAGTTGAAGTAAGTTCGAGTTGACCACGTCCTTCAACTTTCTACATCTGTGATGAGCGAGGCCAGCAAGTGCAAGGATTCGTCTTTTCAATTTGTTAACATTGTGAAAATTGAAAAGCCTAAATGTTTTTTTCTCAGTTTGCAAGTTTTTTTTTTCTTTTGGTAGAATAGGGTAATTGTATTGATAATTAAGATCACAAAGTTGTTTCAAGTCGCTCTAAGATAGCTAACAAACATTAAGTCACAACATTCTATGACTGTATACATGACCGAAAGGTCAAAAAGTAACAAGTTGCCTAATAGAGGTGTCAAACAGGCCGGGCGGCCCGCGGACCAGCCCGACCCGGCCCGAAAAAAGCTCGGCCCGGCCCGGCCCGCAGGTGAACAGTGCAGGCCCGCAGGCATAGGGCCTTGGACCAGGCCTGGATTTCCAAAAAAATGGCCCGGGCCCGGCCCGACCCGGTTTTGGCCCGAAACAGGCCCGGCCCGTTTTCGGCCCGGATCTGGCCCGATTTTGGCCCAAAATCAGCCCTATTTCGGCCCTATTTTGGCCTGCCCCACCTTTTTCAAAAAAAAAAACTTGCCCTCCCCTTTTCCCTCCCATTTCCACTCCCAATTGCCGTGACGCAATGATTTAAACCATGAACCAAGCATACCCGACATGACTTGACTTGAGGTCTAATTTGCCAATAAAAGCAGTTCAAAGATCCCAGCAAGTTTAGCCTTATATAGCGTGTATTCTCTATCAAACTTGGTTTCAGTTGTTCCTATTTCCTGTTAACCCTGCCGACTGGAACAAATTTTCCCTTGGTTTAGGTACAAATTAGTACTGAAAAAAAAAAAACTAATTAAAACTAGAAACCTGCCTTAGCCTCCGTTCACCATGCACATCTTTATCCAGGTCTTCCAGTAAGCTGGTTGGAGGTTTGTCAAGCATCCAAAGTTCGACAAGAATCAAAACACAAGCCTTCGCTAATTTGTTTGCATATTGGTCTCTCGCAAATAGAAAATAAATTTCCTTTGTTGAATGCAATTTGTATCCAACAAGGAAAGATTGGCTTCAACTGTATGATTATTGTTATATCCGTCTACACTTATGCCAATTAAGTAACAACAAATTATTTATGGACCTACATGTCACTAACAATAAACAAAATTTTCTTCTACTGCCGTAATTGGAGCAAAATGTTTCTTCTAGGTGTAATTAACGAAATTAACGAAATGGTTTAAATTAGAATATTTGTTGTTACTTTACTTGCTTATACACATTATTAAATTAGAATTTGTGTACATAATAACAAGAAAATATCGCAATTAAAGTTTTTATTTTGAATAACCGGAGAATTTAAAAAAAAAAAAAAAATTGGCCCGGGCCCGGCCCAAGCCCGGCCCTAAAAATTGGGCCTAGGGCCTGGGCCTGGACTGGGCCCAAATATCCCAGGCCACAGGCCCGGCCCGGCCCGGCCCGTTTTCTCTCTATGTGGCCCGGGCTAGGCCCGGTTCTCCCCGAGGCCCGCTGGGCCCGGGCTGGGCCGGCCCAAGCCCGACCCATTGACATCTCTGTTGCCTAATAAAACATTTACACGTTACAATTAACCTGAAACAGATCATATCATACACTTTAACTCCACTTAAAATAATATGCGACCTCTAAAGGTTTACAAAAATAGGAGAAAGACGTAATAGAACAATAACAGAGTACACAATTGGTATCATTATCGGAGACAACTGAAAACCCCATGACGCAAAGGTGAACTCAACCACCTATGGAGGCGCACACACAACCAAAGGTGCATCTTTCTATTATCACATGCAAACACCGAAGTAAATTGTTGCAAGACAAGCTCACGAACCACCTAACACACATAATAGGTTAACTAGCACACACAACGGACGCTTAAAGCAGTAGAAGCCGTAAACCCCCCCCCCCACCTACCCCGCCCCACCCCACCCCTTAGAATAGATTACCCTAAAAACCTCATAATTCAGACCCCCCCTCCCCCCTCGAGCCCTGACCCCCATCTTTTCCCCACCCTCCCCAACAGAAACGCCCAGTCCATCGAGGCCCTATGACCCTCACCCCCAACCCTTCTCCCTCAAGGACATCACGGATTTCCCAAAACAAACCCTAAAATCAGAGCTAAGAACCGTTAGGCAAAGCACGCCGAAGGCTGTTAATGGCACACCATACACCCCCACACCCAAACTTAACCGTTGTACGACAAGGAACGACATTGACAAAATGTGAAGCTTGCAGAAAGCACGAGAATCAAATCTAGACCAGACCACTTCCAATGTAGATGCGACAAGTTGCCAGCAAAAATTTTGCTTACTGCCAGTGAGAATTTCGGCCTTCGCTGGCAAAGATAAACCTGCCCCGCGAATCAAAGGCCGCTTCTTCTGAGCAACAAGTATTGCTCAAACATCCACAGTTGAAAAGATGGAGATCTAGTAGATCACTTCAATCAACATAGGTCTGACTAGATTCAACGAGATTGGAGCCTGAACTTTGAGGTCGCCATTCGATCGAGATTTGAAGAGAGGGCGTGTGACGCCGCCACATCATCGTCATCCCACCACTTCTCCCGCGCCACACACAGTGCACTCCTCTAAAGATACCAACACACAAATAGCTTTATGGATACTAAATAGTTAATTTTGTCAGAGAGTGGCCGTCACCCTATGCGCGCAAAAGCACGGAGGGCAGCCAGGATGGCCTTTTTGTGGTAAGTGTGGTTTAGAGAGAAAACAAACAACTTTAATGAGGATGAGGACAAAAAGTAACTAACAATCTGTTTTTAAGGTATTTGCCAAAGAGCATCATCCTTCGCAACTGTACTTTGACCATTTCAATTGAACACTAGTAATCAAGACAAATAAATCTAATCTACACCGCTAATAAGTCTCAAGGTCTTTACCATGAAGGTTTTTTTAAACTTGGAATTATACTTCTCTACGATGATGTACTAACGTCAAATCACAGAGGTTAATCAAGACCGTTGTCAAAAAAATTTCAATATTTATTAAATAACTTATTCACTCTTGTCTTTTTGGTTGACGAGCAATATGAACTCTCACTTCGCAATATTACTTTTCTTTCATCCTGAGGTACATGGCTGTCTCGCCTGAAACAAGTGGATTAGACATCTTACGATTAAATTTTCTTCTTCATCCCTATTAATCCAACCATACGCCAACCAAATATTTAACCGTCCATGTTTTTACCGTTCCCTCGCGCACCCCATTATCAGGATAAATTTATTCATTTCACTTAACGTGTTTTTTTAAGTACATACGTATCGAGCGTGCGATGACTTACGATGTGCGGCTGACCCCTAATTTTTCACTATTGACGGGCGCCAACGACCACGGTGCATTCAGCAGTAGTACCGTACCGAGGACACATGGCATGTGCAAATAGGGCACATCTCACGTGACATGCAACAAGGTGGCGGTGCCTGAGGGGGCACTGGGCAGAGCCTAAGCGCAGGAGCATGGAGAGGTGAGTAATGGCCGGCCTCTTACAATGTCCCTTCGGACCCATATGTAACTACACGACATTCTTCAGCACCCCATGTGTGAAGTAGCCCCCTGTATACTCGGGGTTGGCAAACCAGTTCTAGGTCAATGTGCCCTTCACCTTCACTCTTTGACTTCCATGTTCTTGGTCCACCAAATATAATCAAGGGGAATAGAGCTCTTCCAATGCATGGATAGTACCTAGTTTGGAGACAAACTTCTCCCTCTCTCCATGTAGGCGATCTAATTCAATTTCTCAAAATATATATATATATATATATTTTTTTAGTTTCTTGCAAATGTATGAAGGTTTCGTTGAAGACGGTATCCAAACAACATAATAGATGTTCTTATGTAATTTTTTTTAAATGGTTCTTATTTAATATAGAAGATTTCTTATTTTAAAAAATAGTATCCAAATAAGTTCAATACAAGTTTCCATGATTTCCCTAAAGGTAACTTTGCTTCCTCTAAAGACGTGGAAACAAAGTCAATGACAGGCCTAAAAAGAACATAGGTCAAATTGATGTGATTGAGTTGGTGTTTAAATCGTGTTCACTGTGTGCAAAGTTAAAATTCCAATCTAGCGGTGACGATATGTTTTCACGTGTTATTGTTCAATGTTATTACTCCAAAAATGCTAGTTGGTAGTCGTCGCCACTGTCCACCATAAAGCATCGACCATGCTAATGCAGCTTCAACCAGAACTACGTAGAGGTTGAAGAAATTGTCAATGGACTCCGACCAAATATGGAAGTAATGACCATAGTTTTCTATGGTCGTTGTTGTCCATCGATGTTCGGACTAGAGAGTGATCAGAGAGAAGCCACAATGGTAACAACAACTACGTTAACCTCATCCCGATCGTCTCGGTAGGTTCTCACCATTTAACCAAGATGCTTATTGCTTAGTCGCATGGATAGGAGAAACGCCATTCTAGTTATGCAATGTTGGGTGAAGATTCAAATAAGAATAGTCATGCGATAAAGCATGAGCATCTTAGACTAGAAGATAAAGAGGTCTAATCTCGTAATGTTGTCCTATATTTGGAACAAGACAGTTTGGACTCTGCAGACCACATATCACCTGACAAGTCACTCCATTAGGGACATCACTGCAACCCCTCCAAACTTCAATGTTATGATGCCAAATTAGGCACTACGCATACCATAACATCATGACTGTGTTACACGTAGACACGTGTACGTATCATTGACAACACTTTTTTTAATTATACTTTTAATTTATACAACTAAGTTATTATATTTTTTTTGGTACATCGTTATAAACTAAAAAAGAAGTGTCCCTTTCACTATCTGCCTAAAATTTATGGAAGCGAGAAGCGACTATGTTCTTCTTCCAAACAACATAGATCCCTCAAAATTTTTTATTTTTTTATTTTTTAGTCTTAAAAATAAAAATATATACTTATCGAGAAAAATTCAGAACAGTCAAGTTACACAAGTTCATAAAGACCAAAGAAATTCACACATACATACATGGATAACATTCGTATTCGATAGACATCACAACATAAATTTAGCCTGAATATAGTTTATCAAAAGGTAATCTTTATTTTCAGGAAACGTCTCACCTACTAACCCTCTCACCTTACGGATAATCTTTGATTTTCCATTTTGGTCAATCAAACATAGTCCAATTTTGTGTCAGATCCCACTCTCACGATTGATTTCGACTGGCTTGATGCCCCAAATAGTTGTAAGAAGATAGCACTTCTGCACACAGTTACCCGGTGGCTTTAGTAGAAGGATATATCTTCAAGAGGAAAGGTCAGGCCAAGCCAATCAGGTAAATCCCAAATGCCATGACACTGACGCCCTGTATGACATCAAATCAATATCCACTCCAAAGGAAGCTTCTTTAAAAGTAGAAACGTACAGATAATATTTCCCAAGTTGGGTGAACAATAACATCTGATAAATCACTTTCTCAACAATGTTGCTTAGGGCCTAGGAAAGTTCCTGAGAGAATATCCAAAGGACATTAAGAAACAGACAGGATGTAGAACCAAAAGGGGGAGAGATGCCAGAGTGGCAGTGACTCCTTGTTGGTTACAAGAACCATGTGCAGCTGCGACGTTCCATCACTAGTGAGTCTATAATTTTTGCAGGGCCAAAAGAAAGAAAAAAAGGGGGAAAGTAGAAGCAAAATGGCAAAGGATTTGTTATTCTACAGCCCTTTACAACGTTATGAACCTTTCGGTCTACGCTTCCTCAATTGCAAATGATGCAACCCTCCTGAATTTATCTTCTGCCAACACTGGATACTGGCGTATGAGATGCGATTATGCAGAATTTCTCCCAAGCAGTTATAATGATTTTCTCCACCTTGCACCAGAATTTACAAGCTTGACGTAAGCATTCTTAAAGTCATCAAAGAACAAATTCTGATCGTTGGCATACTTGGAGATCCACCTGTTTTACAAACACATGGAAATTGTACATGAGGAAACAACTGAAAAGTCGCAGTAGGTACTTATATTTGAGCTCAACGCTCACAAGAATGTGTAGTTTTGTTTATTGCTATTCCACTTGAGTTTCAGAGACCGGAGGAAGCCACCACAGCACAGGCAATAATGCAGATCCAGTATCTCTATGAAGAATATACTTGCATAATGCTTAAGATAGGGCACAACTCTGGATACAAGATTATCTAGAATGGAAAGAAAGCTACACAAATTGAAATATGGAGTAAAATTAGAAGTCTGTCGATCTCTGAGGTGAGTGTTGACAAGGCAGTAAGGTTGTTCAACGTGACCCATCAATGTGCCGAATACCTTACGTCAGGCTTATATAGGCTCAACGTTGGGAAGACTGCTTAGAGTGGAAGCATAACTATTACCAAATTAAAAAACCGCAAGCAAGTCTATAAAAGATTGACCTGATGTTGATGTGTCAAAACGGCTACTCGCAATGCTGCAGAGACAGTGGGGTGGGTGGGTGGGTTTAGAGTAGCCATATTGACATGGAGCGTCCTTTGCTACTAAGTAACATGCAAAAAATATGTCCATAGTCCGGGAAATTATTCTAGATCTAGCAAACCTGGACTACCAAGAATCCTACATGCGGAAGCTTGGTTACAATAAATAGAATATGACTGCACAAAAGGGTTCATAATTGTTAAAAAAATACCAAAGGAAATAAATCCCTGGTTTTATTGCAGAGGGCCGGAGGTCGACAGTAGTAGATTATAATGAAGCATTTCATCCATAAATCCACGTAATGACAGGTAAATATGGTTTTGAAATATGACATACCTTAAGCAATCATCATCCTGAACAAGTGCACGATCTGAAGGCAGGCCAATCATACTTGTCATACCAGCTGCATATGGATGGATGATAAGAAGCAGAGACCAGGAAAAATAATTCTGTTAACACGGAAACATTGATTAACTTTCACTATCCTTCGTAACATAAGGACAGTGGATTTTGGCCAGCAGCTGAGGCCAAGAGATTAACTTCTGCCTAGGTTTTCTTTCAGTTAAATTAACTGGAAACATGTTCAAACAAGACGCAAGTTTTTGAATTTAGTAAGCACATATTACAGCAATAACCTGAAGACAACCATGGCCGCTCGAGGAGTATATTGAAGTATGAATTATCAAAGGCTGCTGGATTTCCAAAACCTTTGTTTCCAAGAGTATGTGCTCCAGATAATGCAACAAGTTCTTGTGTTCTGCAAAGATAATATAAAAATCGTCTTTTTTCAAAAAAGTAAGAGGAGAAATATGTGTCAAATGACCAAAATGGTAAGAGCTTGAAACCAATACGCTCGAGGCTTCTTCAGTAATGCAGCTAATAGTGAAAACGTTATCACCGGAGGCCCAATTCAAATGGAAACTCAATAATACAAGAATACTGGTTCCTCAATCATTTCAAAGTGTCAAGTAACAGCATACTAGTTTTATCTTGGAGTAACCATGCAAACTCTGTGTGATAATGAGTTTTGCAATCACTGAGTAAGAGGATGCAAGACTTGCTGACAGTGATGCCGACCATAGTTTATGCACCATATCCCACGTTCACACTGATATACACAGGTTGAACTTGACCTAGTAGCTTAGTCTTCTAGAGAACTTGGTTCTCATTGGCCAACGCTAGGGATAAACTTCATAAAACATACAACACTATGACCAAAAATGATAAACCACGTCCTTGTGTTGTGCTGAAGAGATTATAGAGAATAGCAATAACAATTTTCTCACTGACTAAATTTGCTGCCCTAGGATGAATTTTTTACCCTTTTCGACTTTGCTAGGCCATGGAAGTAAGGGATTTTGGTCACCATAAAATAGAAAAGTAGGAAAAGAATCATCACAAAAAGCGGCAGGCAAGCTCAAAATAGAATGTATATGGATCTAAAACTTGTACTCACGAGAAGCCTTTTCGTCTGAAAGATTGTTTCAGAGCAGAAGCATCCAGCGTTTCTTCGGGAAGTTTGCCTTCAGGGTCAGGCACCCTATATCTCAACACAAAATACACGTTGGTAAGAAAGTTTTACGCAAACACTCTTCAAATATCAAATGCATTTGATTGAATCTCCACATGGCATGGACCAAGATTGAGGTATCCCAGGAAGGCCTAACTGAAAGCTGTAGGCATAAAATCTATAGCATGACAACTTGAGAATTCCAAGATTAACAGAAATTGAGCAAACCTGATCTAATATCATCATATAATTCAGGAAAAGGGTGCAGTCCCTTACAGAGAGTCAATTCGGCCTAACCGAACTGGGATTTGTGGACCACCACATAGTGAAACAGCTTCAGCTCCAGCCACAGCAATCATATCCGCCCATGATACTGACAACAAAGCAGCCAAAAGAAGTTAGCAAGTTGCTATAACAACCCGTGAATAAGAAATGGTATTCTTAAGCTACTTCACCTGGTTGTATGATGTCCACTCCACTCTTTGCTTTTGCTATAATCTAACAACACAATTCATCCACTGAGGAGTTAGCTGGTTGGAGGTCGTGTAAAACCTCTGGGTCTATTTCAGGGACAAAAATAAGAACCATAGGATTATTTAAGCTATACACATTATCCAGCAGTGCGCATGATAATTGTAAGATGCATGTAAAGCCTAAAAGAGACCAAATCAAAGTAACAAGAGTACACCAGATAAAGAGAGCTTGCCTTAACAGACTTTTTAAGACCCCCATTTTCAGGTCTATCAAGTTCATAAACTATAGATCCATTCATACCACCTGGAGTAACAAGAGCAATTTAGGTTGAATCTCACAAGGATAAATATACTTGACCAGCAGCAAAAACTGGGTAGCAATAAAAACAAGAGTAATAAGTGGGTTGGCGTGATTAAAAAAGCTAGGAGTAGCTCACAAAGTGTTAGACCTGATAATTTTGTATTGATTTAATGGGGACTTCACCCAAACTCTGTTCAGATATTGTTAGACCTTTGATCTACATATCCTTTGCTATTTTAAAGAATGTGTACACTATTAAGTTCATCCTCTATTAGCTAAATCCTTTAGAATAGACGGCAACTTACAATGATATCAGACCTTTTGGGGTCACGGGTCAAGTCTCCTAGTTAGCATTTGGTTCCATGTGTGTTTGTGCCATGTTTTGCACTTTATTATGTTTGTGCCATGCTGTGAACTTTTGGTCTGTCTCTTCACGATTGAGGCTAAGGGACTCTAAAGCATGAAATCATTTTTGGCCGTACTCTCTATCAGCCTAATCCTTTTGGAACCAGTGGTAACTCAACACCAAGGAAACCGATGATTGAAATAAATCAGGAGATTTGGCCATACCAGAAACCATTAGTTCAGTGCACAAGCTTTGAGAAACTTGTTTTAATAGGTCCCTTATGCAAGCTGGTACAAGTAATGTTCTCCAAGAGAAGGTCATATGAATTGTATTTAAGGTAAACTAGCTGTAACTAGACCAAAAGCAAAAGATCATCCCTATACCAATATACTATTCACTATTCAGAAAATGGTAACTTTAAATGCTGTCAGTACTGGAAAAACTATTTTTCTGGGGCATGGAAACACAAGGGAACCCTCTATACCTATAAAGCCTACACAAGTCATAAGAAGTCACCATGTCCAAGTATGCTTTTTAAGGTCCAGACCATAATCTACGAGTATCCAAGAAGAGCTCGTGAGAAGTTCCAAGCTTATTAGATCTGGCTATCTATATGACTTCCTTCTCTACTCGTTTTCCTGTGATTTTGATGTGGAACTACTAAAGGAGAGGTAGTGAACCCTCCAAGTCCGAAGAGGCAGAAATAAATACTTGATAATGAAATTTAACGATCACCATATTGGATTACTCCATTCTGACAAAGTCCTAGAGGACAATCACTAGCTTAAAGAGACAAATCCAACACAAACTTTATAGAATTTTTCAGTCGAAACTAATCCCAACTTTAGCAAATCCACTAATATAAGCCTAAATCAAGTTTAGTGCATGATTGGGTTTTTTTTGTGTGTGTGTGTTTGGGTGGGGTGGGGTACTTTCTGTTAATGTGAAGAGTCTAGTTCCGCGTCCCAAGTCTGTAACCTTGAAAGCACAACAGAGCAACCTTACTGCGTCGAGACTCATCATCAATCGAATAATATCTAGTCTTACAAATCCCCAACAGACTAAGATGTGCACTAGCGCTAATCGTAGATGCATATTGGCACATTTGTCCCTTCTTGGTTTCAGTAAGCTATATCAGTATAGCTTTACTATCTTGTAGAAAGCGAACTAGAATGTCTTTCATCCTCCGTAAACTCTAAGGGAAACCTTCATCCGCCTTAGTCTAATCTCCAAGTGAAACTACCTTTTTTGCCTTCAGTACATTGGTGTCCTGTAGGTCTCCCATAGATTAGAAAGAGAAATATACTGCATATTAAGCTCTAACTACACTTCCTGAATAGTAAATCAGCTTCCAGATACAGTTTTAGATCTTCATCCCATGTATCACATATTTCTTGACACAAGTATTAAACCGTGGTCAAAACTAACTTGCAAGAATTAGGACAAAGATATCATGTCCAAGAATTAATATTCAGTAAAAGATACGAAGAGGCAGTAGACAATAACAGAACTTTTATTTATGAATTTCCTTTCTGTCAACAGAAGTGTGTTCCTGTAGATGGTTAATGTGATCGGTGCTACATGTGTAAGGTTGATCGAGAGTATGTTGTCAATTTATTGTTACGTTGTCCTGTTTTTCCATCTCTTTGAGATTTGGTCTTCGGTCTTATATGCCGAGATCAGTCCTTGAGCTGCTGTGCTGTTGGTCCTTATATAAGAGGAGGAGGAGATTGAATTTGTGGGAAATGATACTCCTTGGTCTGTTCTGGTGGAAATAGGCGGATCTTCAAGAATGAGGAGTTGTCGTTGGAAAAGCTCAAGTCTTCCTTTTGCTTCCCCCCCACCCCCACAAAATTTGTCGGGCTAAGGGTTCTAACTCCAACTAACGCTATCTTTAGCTTTGGATAGTCTTGCTGAGTTTGTAGTTTGCTTATCAAAGAAACAAGGTTGTGTCCCTGGACATGGCGACCTATGCTTCATGTATGCGAGGAGGTTCAAATTTGCTCAAACTTTATACTGGGATGGAAAAACACCTTCATTATGGGAGATATGTGGCCCCCACTGAAGGTTCTTCAATAACATGAGGAGCATATAACTGACAATGCTAATTGTTCTTATCCAGCAGAAGTTCCCGTTTACATTGCATCAGTCCTGAGCATGGCCTCTCCCTCTACAGAGGCACAAGAAAAAAATTGCGGCCTCTCATGCTCTGCCTGACCCAGATCCGTGCTCTGTAGATATGTGCTCTGTATTCCTAGGCCGAATGGTTAATGCTCTGTTAAGACAGCATGAGAGACTCCATAGAGAAGGTTCTGTGCACTCTTGCAGTGGCTTGCTTTCAATGGAGCATTAATGACCGTCTAAACTGGTGTGATGGACAGTGGTGGCTTAAGATGCGTGTTATCAAGCCATTTAGGTGCTGATCTCGACCCTACTATTGTTCTTCACTCGATTCCTCTCTGGGAAAAAGCACCTAGGCTTGAAGAAGCATATTCCCTCAAGGCAACTCTGGGGCAGTAAAGATCGCTCTTTTCAACTGCTAGGCAGCAGATTATGTTTTGCAGCCCTGGTCTATCATGTATGGTTTGAGAGGGATTCCAGATTATTCAAGGGGCAAGTCAAGGTTGTTATGCTGTTTTTGTGCTAGTTCCATGTCTTCACCTTGTCCAGTCACCAGCTGATTATCTAGTTAGCAGATTGTGATGCCTTAAATGAGTCTCTATAGAGTTCGTTAGTACCAGATCCTGCAGTTGGAAGGAGCCTTCTGCACTGGGGTTGCAAATTAATTTATTTGTATAGGCTCATGTGCAAAAGTTCATTGGTGGGTTCCTTCTTAGTAACAAGAAATCACAAATTTGAATCAACAGCAAAGGAATTAAGATGCCTATGTTTTCTGTTAGAAGTTGGAACTTGAACTCATGGTTCCTACACACTTTATTTTTGTCTCCGTTTATTTATGTGCTTCTAGACTGGAGTCCATAGCTTAATGGTACTTGTCTTATGTGGCATTATACAACTAGCCTGAGTATGGACATGTAGACTACTTCGGTTGTAGGTTAAAACAAAGATTGAGCTACTACGTTGGGCCACAAGTCTACTATGGTGGCATGTGGAGTGCCATATTCACAGCCAGGAGGGTACTGTTATATGTTCCTATAAGTCCAACTACATGTCACCCTTTATACGTCTTTATATGTAATGTGCCAAGGGAACTCGGAGCCTAGGAGGTGGGGCAAGGGACAGGCATGCGTGCGATCAAAGCTGCATGCAATTTGAGTTTGAAATCATTTGGCATTGCAAAATTTCAGCAAATGTGAAGTAATAAAAGTTTCAGATCTGGAAGTAGCAGGAAAACTGGATATCTCGATGTTAAAGTATCAGCAAAGTGCAAAGACTGAGATAAAAGTAGTTCAAGTTAAACAAGAGAGGAAAAAAATCCAAACAATCATCCAAGATCCAATGCTATGCTGCCCTAATGATCATCCAAGAGAGCCAAGGCTCCTGTAACTCCCCTCACAAGGTGAATTGAAGCAGTGGATAGATCCCACCAAAGTGGGAAGTAACATCTAGTGCTAAAAACTGAACAAAGTAACCTGATCTTAGGTATGTTAGGCCATGCGCGCATTGCAGGGTCTGGGGCCCATGTCAGCCTGGACTAGGCAAGGCACTTGCGCTGACCTAGCGTACATTGCCTTTGAAAACAATGCCAAGAGGTATCATCTAAGCTGAAAAGAAATTGATGTGGTAGGACCATCCATCACTCTGCCATAGTTCTCAGACCAGTGTTACCCAAAAAACAAAAGACAAACGTCTATCCCCCTGCTCGGTATAATATATATGATGTTTAATGGAAGCTACGTTAAGTTAGCACTACATTCATAGTCCTCTGAACTTGACATTCCTTAGTTGCACTAACGTTTACTCATTTCATTCTGATACTAAAAAGATATACGTACTCACAGTTTCCCTGTTTATGTTGTATCGGCTACTGCTCGCGTACAACAGACACTGTCAACTATGTCTCTCCATAAAAGTTTGGTTTGATGGTTACCTATACCCAACATTTAATCACCATGTAATTCTCTCTCTTTAGCTTTTCCTCTGTTATTTATGATGTTAATACTAGTTTATACGTGTAATAGAAATGCAATAATCAGTTTCCAACTTTAGCGAAAAGACTTAAATGTTATAGTACCTGAATTATCATCCGTCGTGAAAGTTCCGGCATCGTGAAACACTAAGCGAAGTACACCTGCAGCCTTTCCTTTGGACAATACCTTCCTCACTTCTCCCTGTATAAGAAAAAATTCACTGCCACCAAAACAGTGTGTCAAATAAAGCAAGAAACATCCATGACTGTAAAATTCAGTGATGAGAAGGCAAACTCTGATGTGGACTTTATGCAACAAAACAGAAGCTAAATTGAATCAACACAATCTCATAAGGGAGTGGACAAAAAAGCTAAATATTGGGTTGCTCAAGCTTTTGTCAAAAGTCTAATGAGCAAGCACAGGGTTGGCTAGTGTCTCCCCCAAGCAGCTGGCAAAGAAAAGTTCCAAAAATCTATCTGAGTGAAACTCAATCATTTAGCTGCTTCTATATTATCATGACACCCAATAGTTACCAGGCCGAACACACTAGATAAACAAGATGAAGAAACTACACTCCACAAGGGTGATTGAAGGGTCTAACCCCCTTCCCACTTTCCCCTTCTCCTGACAAGCAAACCAACAAGACGGCTACAAGCATAAATAAGTCTATTAGCTAATCGTCCACATCTCAGAAATAAATCTTGAACGAGTCACGAATCAAGTAACCATGAGGCGAGGTCAAGCAGTTTGATCCCAGTAGACATGAAGTATACCAGTGGAAAGCAGAAACCCCAAACCTCTGAAGTGTATGCACAATCACATAAGAACTTGACAAGAAAACAGATGTCTAGGCACAGAGGGATCTCAAAAGGAGTTGCTTCAACAGACATAGAACCATTCAAGCTCTCAGACTGGCACTTGTTCTTTTCCAACCAAGGATATATCCCACACCGGCTAGAATTGAGAAACTGGTTTGCTTCTTATGCATGGTGGTTTCATTCTCCTCGTGAGTATTCTTTTGTGTTGGTCACCATGTCTTATCGTGGTATCTGATCCAGGCCCATATGCCTTACGGCCTAGTCCACTCACCCGGGGTCGACAAAATAACCCGGGACCACTGCTCTCCTCGGTCGCCAGACCTCACCACTGGATCGCCATCCACTTAATGTTACCTCCTCGCAATCACCTAAAAATCCACGTTTCGCGTGATGACGGGTGCTAAATATTATCCCAAATTGAATGGTTTTGCCTCTCATGCTGGGGGCCCTTATCCTCCTCTATAGCATGCTTTTGGGTTGGGCACCAGGTCTCATCACCTGAATATAGACGTCCAGCCACTGAGAGATCTTAAGAGGGCTTATTTCATATAACACAACATTTCAAGCACTTAATCCAACCAAAGACACCACCAAAGGCAATGAGGGACAGTTTACCAACAAATCAACAGATTGCATAAAGGGTAACGCCTTATCCCACCTCTTATCATTAACCCAGAACCTCCCAGACCAGCTACTAGCAGCGCTATTCCACAGCCAACCCCAACAGGAAAATGTCTTTCCCTAGAGATCCATTGATCCACGATGCCAAGACTCCCATCGATTATCTTTACCTGCAGGAGTCAAACTCCCTAGGAAACTTCTACAATCACTTGCCCATGATATCCTGATCTCTAATCCTAAACCCCTCTCCCCAATTGATTGGCCATGTACTCATATTCTTCCACTTTTTAGTAGTTCATACTTTGACAGGCTGTAGTTCCGCTGTAACAACAAGTCTCTTCTAAGGTAAAGACACTGAATAGCTCTCCATTAGTGGTAGTCTCCAACTCTCCATCCTTAGAGACTATCTATGCAGTAGGACTCATATAGTCTGAACCATCCGTGTCTCACTGAATAGAAGGCCTAAATAGCTCAAGAGAAGAGTAGTCATTTTGCAAGCCAAAAATTCGTGAGAGGAACCCATTTGCAGAAGCATTTGTGAAGAAAATATCAACCCAGGAAGCCCCCACCATTTGGGTCACTTCATATCCTCTAAGAGCCATCGCAAACTACTCTCTTGACAATCCACCTCTAGGTTTCCATTGCCAGAATAACAGGAAATGAGAAAGTACAAAATTCTATATGCTCTCAGTCAAAAGAAACCCTCAAGTTTTCCATTAATCAGGCAGAGAATCTTATATATGATATGCAAGATACATCCAGCATGTCCTTCCTTTTCAAACATAACTGCTTTCAACATGAATGTTAGTAAAAATCCTTTCCCCTATCAAGTTTGCAGTGACCCTATTACTGCCAAATATCGAATTATCCTCAAAAAAGTCGTAATGCATCAGTGCGCGTGTGTGAATCTTTCCTTGTGGAGGCTATCTGAGTTTTTGAATTTGTATCGTTCTATACTCTCACAACATACACACTACTAAATAAGCTAATTGGCTTCAATTCCCTCTTATGAACACCCCTCCCCAAATCAACCACATACCTAAGCATTAAAGATGCATCAAGGCCTGAAGTTCCAGAAAGATAGCCACGTTATCATACGAAATGTCAACGAGTCCAAAGCCACATCGTCATGCACGGGGGTTTATGAGAACAAAGGGCCCCAAATATTCTCCTTAAGAAATGCTAAAGATCTCCTTGTTTGATATTTTCAATCAAGTTTGAGCTTCTGTAACTTCTCGGCCACAGAAGCGCCAGTGAGTGGCACTATAAGCATCCCACGATCCCATGACTCTATATGCAAAACCGCCCTTACACCATGTATTGCCTCTAAAATCTTCCTGCTATCACAAATAATGGGGAAATAAAGACTGCAAACTTCAGAAAGGCCAATGCAAAGTAGAAAAGCTGCATATCGATTGGTTTACCTCCCTGCAATCGAAAAAATTCAAAGTGCGTACCCCGCCATCCCCATCAAGTGACAGAGACTCCATAAATCTAATCCCCAATATATCAAGCAAATCAGCATTATGACATCCGACTTTCTTCCTTACAAATTAACCACCTCAGATGACTCCAAATATCAACCTACCTAATACTTCCCGTATTTGTTACCTATCTCACCGAAAACTTTAGGAGTACGTACTAAATCATGGGGACATATGTCTCACATAACATAGTATGCTTTATTGGACTGTTCTTCCTGTTTTGTACGAAGATAGATTCCTCAATTGAAGTTATTGGCAAGTGGAAGCAGGTTGGAAGATCTTTTTATAGCAATGGTTATGCTAGACAATGGTGAAGGGTTATCTTTTTCTGAGAAAAAATTCGCTTTCCACACATGTTCTAAGAGGGTCCAAATATAGAGCATTCTTTCTTCTTCTTATCTTTGTATTTACACTGTTTGGATTTTTAAATCATTATTTTGTGTCCAAAACAAAATGAAGCCTGAGATTGAAAAGCCCTAGTATATTCAGCAGCTATAACTAGAGTAACATAAACCTCATTACCTAAAAAACACAGAACATGTATTTATAATCAATGATATTCAACATAATAAGGTTGCTTCCACACTTACTCTGCTGCATTAGCGCCAAGTACTTGCATAGATTTGTGAAGAGGAAGAAGATATGACGTTGTAGACACCAACATAAGCGTTCTCCTCCCATATGCTATGCACATGTTACTTTCTCCTGTAACTGAAACAAGCCACTGCCATGAAAAACAAAAAACTATTTCGGATGTACAGAAATGCAACAACTCAGTACCCACCATTCCACCAGTACAACTTAAGAACAAAAGTCTAGCCATTTGCAGCACAATTTCATGCATATAAACAATGAAACCTATTCCACACTAAAATAATGCTTTTCCTTCCATTTATCACTTCTAGCGACCAAAACTTTTCAACACCTACTCCACTTTTGTCGCTAACATTAAAAAGTGCCACCGAAGGGCTCTAAAAAAGCGTCACTAAAGATCGTTACCGACAAAAATGAATTTCAAACGTTAAAAAGTGGACCATGATTATGGACTCCGAATACTAATCGGGCACCATGTTATGCTGGTACAATTATTCTATCAGCGACAGAGCGCGTGCTGATAACGATATATGCAGGTCACAAATTATCACCTTTAGTGACCAAGAAAGGGTTACATGCCCAGGATAATTCACTTACGCTCGTCAACAGCACATTTGTCACTAATGTGCATAAAAAAGTAATACTCCCTCATTTCATGATTTTAACCTCTGACCTTTTGCAAAACTTTATAGCCTAAAAGCTACGAGTAGAGTCAGCATTTACGCATTCGCAAAAAGTCACTAAAATTCCAATGAAACAGATGGCATTAGACGTAGCTCTTACGTGAATCGTCGTCGGTTACGGTGGCTGCGGCGGTAAATGGAGCTAAGGCTTTGACCTTCTTTATAAGCGTTGGACGAGTGCTGGCCGGAAAACTAAATCTGCGGGTGGAGTAGGAGGCGGTGGTGGTTGAGAAGAGCGGCGAGGGGTCAAAGCCGGTGGTTGTCATCTTCAACGGACGGTTGAGAAATGCTTCTCGATTGCTATTTATAGGGTAGGGTACATTTACCATATTGGCCCTTGAATTGTCGGCGATTTTCCGTGATAGCCCCTATAATGATCTTTTATCCGCTTGGCCCACATAAGACTAAAATTGTGGAAAAACTTGGTACAATTATCATTACACCACGAGAGAAAAGACGGAAAACAATATGGCCATTTTTGGGACCATCCGTTTGGATGCAGTTGTCTCTGTCTTTCTAGAAATGTTCATTTGGGTATTGTCTTTAGGTTGTAATAGTTAATTTTAATTAATGTAACTTGCTTAAAAAAAGAAAAAAAAAAGACGGAAAACAAGAAACTTTTAGTAAATGGGGCACCTCGTCGACCCCATCACACCCTATTTTTTTATTTTTAAAGAAAGTTAAGAATATATACCGGATCATAAAAAGAGAGAATACAGTCAGAATAATGTTAGTTAACAAACTACAATTAGATGACATGCGATCCAAAAGAGAAAACTCTAAACCTAAACTACAAGTCCTACAAACCCACAAAGGGAATCACAGGCTGGACACCAACAAACCACTCTTGGTGATTTTCAAAACTGGACTGAACAGCAAAGGACGGCAAAGCTGAGCCTAGAGCTAATACCTTGAACTTCCCTTGGGCGATATGCAGCGAGTGCAAAATTCTGCTTTTCAACTGTATGTTACACAAAAGATCTGAGAACTGTAAGCACTGGTCCTCAGTAGACTTTATCAGCAATATCAGATTAGAGTGAGGAAGAAGAATAATAGAATGTCTAAACGGAAGTTTGTGCAACCAATCAATAACTGAGCATATGGCCTGAACAAATGCATTAAGCTCATCAACAGAGTCAAGAACATCCGCAAATGTCCCAATCGGTGTCCAAGTAGAATTAAACAGAACCAACCCCAGCCCAAATTCCCTTTCAATAGAAGAACCAGCAACACAAATAGCACAGAAGACATGTGAGGAGCAAAACACATAATCACAGTTTGAGGAGAAATGGATAAGATGAAGAGGGGGATAGAAATGATCTAGAGAAAAGGATGACCTCACGGGAAAGTGAAGGACTTCCCGATAACAACGTTGAAAGGAACGAGAGGATTTGATAAGAGAAAGCAAGTGCCTAGATTTGTGAACAATCTGACTAATAAAAACATTTTCTCCTTTAAAGATAACTGCAATACGCCCTAACCAGATGAACCAAAGAAGGACTGTTATTGTTATTAGATCCAACAGATCACCGCTAAACTTAAAGATTGGTTTGGCAAACCATTGAGCGAACCAGTGGCTAGCAAAGTGAAGAGGAAAAGAAAAGGAATGACGAAGACCCAGAAAGAGAGACTACATAGAATAAGGGAAGGACATTCTAGAAAAATATGGGTATGAGTTTCAGCACCGAGGGAACAAAGATGACAACAATCTTGTGAAGTATAATAGCGTTTAATGGGGTAGGCGACCATGAAGAAATTGTCATAAGAAAATTTTAATCTTCTCAGGGATGGGGATTTTCCACATTTTACACCAAAGGTTAGGTGCCATAAAGGAGGAACGAGAAGAGGTAACCAAAGGATTATCAGTTAAAAACCGATACACCGAAGCAACTAAAAATTGATTGCCCTTAACGTTTAATAAGAAAATTTTAATCTTCTCAGGGATGGGGATTTTCCACATTTTACACCAAAGGTTAGCTGCCATCTGCCAATCCTTGTTGTAAAGTCTTAAAGTTTAATATTTGGACGATAACCTCCTCAGGAAAGGTATCCATCAAAACTGTTAAGTTCCTATGAGTAGTATGTGGAAAAAACAAATCTGAAACCATCCAGTGAGCGTTCGAACTCTGACAATACCGCCCTAAGGATGTCGGAGACACATAAGGTAACCACCAATCCATCCAAACTGAAGCCGATCATCCATCCCCAATATGTCATAAAACCCTATTTAAGAAGACGTTGTCCTACCAAAATATTGCGCCAAACCCAGGAGGAAGAATGAGCTGGGTGATCGTGAAAGAATGAACGGTGAAAAAAATACCGACCTTTAGAAACTTGACTTAAAAGGCTATTTTAGGGTTTGACCAGATTCTCCAGGCTTGTTTAGTAAGCAGGGCTTGGTTAAAAGAAGCAATATTCCTAAAAGCTAATCCACCAAGGTGTTTAGGTGAACACAGACTAGGTCAGGCCATCCAATGAATATAATAGCGAGTTGTATCTCCCGCCCACCAAAACCTCATAAGCATCTGATCCAATTGATGACAAACAGAGATATGAAGTTTATAAACCGACATGTAATTGATTAGGAGAGAGATAGAACGTACTGAATAAGAGTAGCTATGTCAGCTTTGTTAAGCAAAAGACCAAGCCAGTGAGCACAACGATCTTGGATACGCTGGACTAATCCTCTTAAAATGGCTGATTTATGAGACTTGATATCCAATTGAACACCCAAGTATTTCCTAAAATCCCTAGAGGTAGAAATTCAAACCCATCTTTGATCAAAGAATTGGTTTCGAAGGAAGCGTTAGGCTAATAACTAGACTAGACTTGGCCTAGTTAATACTTTGGCCTAAGAACAAACAATAGTCCTAAAGTACTTTCTTAACTTCCACAATATCAGAGTGAAGGTTCTTTCTTAACCGAAGAAAGAGATAGATATCATCAGGTGAAAAACAGATGGTGAATGTCTACCAGCTTTAATGGCTTGAAATTTCCCATCACGTTCCGCCTGGGTTAACCTCGCTGAAAGTACTTCCGAGCAGAGGACAAAAATAAAGGGTGAGAGGGGATCACCTTGACGAATGCCACACTTCAGTTGAAAGGAAGAAGAAGGTGCACCATTGATCAATATCGAATAAGAAACCGTAGTAACGTATTGAAGTAAGAGACGAACTCAAGTATAAGGGAAACCAAAAGAGGTGAGCACCTCCTGAATATGATCCCACCTTAAATGATCAAAGCTTTACTCATATCCAATTTGAGCGCTACAAGGACAACATCTCATTTCCTATGACATCTCACACGATTCGAAAGTTCTTGAGCAATAATAACATTATCAGCAAGGCAACAACCCGGTACAAACGCATTTTGAAAATGAGAAATTAAGTCGTTCATAACTGGTCTTAGACGATTAACTAGGACTTTGGAAATGATTTTGTAAACAACATTACACAGACTGATTGGCCGAAAGTCCGCCGTTAATTCGAGATGACGAATTTCAGGAATTAGGGCCAGAAAGGTGTAATTCACTTCCTTAAGCATTGTTGGGTCACCGGTGGTGATGGCGGAACCCATAATACCCCAACAATGCTTAAAAAAAAGTCCCAGATAACCATCAGGCCTTGGGGATTTAAAATCTGCTAAATGAATTACCACTTGTTTAATCTTAGCAGGCGTAAATGTATGCTCAAGATAAAGACCCTACTCTGAGGAAAGTCTTGGGAGAGGAAGATAAACCAAATACCCAGTCAATGTTGTACCCACTCTAGCTAACAAATCAACCGGGGCTAACAAACAGCGAAAATGTGAATCTATTAGAGACCTAATAGTTTCATCTTAAAAAATAAGATCTCCCAGCAATCCCGAAGAGAGGTAATGAAATTTTTATGATGGCTAATAATGGTGGCTGAATGAAAAAGTTTGGTGTTTCTATCATCAGATTGTAACCAGGAGATCTTGGAACGTTCGACCCAAATTTTTTTCTCACAATTAAGGATAAAATCTGATGCCAAGGAATGTCAGTTAGTACCTACGTGTAGTGCCACAAAGGTTGCAATCCGAGTCAACTTCCAGATGTACAAAGTGGGAGACAATGAGGGTGGAGTAAAGGCAGAGAGCAAGGCTTCCCAGACAGACCGCGAGGAGTGACAGTGTTACGGAGACAAAACGTATGTGAACGAGACCGACATTCGATAGTCCAAGCTAGGGTCCAAGTCGAGGTCCGATGTCACGGTCGATGTTATGTCCAAAGTCACAAGACAATTATGTTTCTCTCTCTAGAATTCAAGAGCTCTGGATTTTAGAGTGAGAAAGTGAATTTTGTGAAATGAAAAAGTTCTCTCCCAAATGAGTTCAAAAGTCCATTATTTATAGGCAAAAGTATGGCTGTGTCATCAATTGCCACATGGCATCCCCTGGGAGTGACACGTCACCAGGGGGTCACAAAAATATCGGTGCTCCGTTGGACTGTCGGTTCCTAAATTCACGTTGTTTTTCCCATACAGCGTCGCTCTACCTGTCTGAGAAGACTGACCACACTGCGATAGCATGATCAAAGTAAGCCCGTTGCCCCAGCCACCGGTCCAAGCCCTTATTGAATCCCATAAAGGTGCGTCAAGAGACGTGTAGAGAACCCGACGACAGCGGCGAGGGTTGCCCCTGTGACCAACTATCAGGCGGACTAGGCGCGATGCCCTCCAAAGACCTACTCCCGTCCCGGAGTGACCATGTGTCATCGTTCTGGGGGCGCAGATGATCACCGGTATCGTGAGTGGACATGGTCGCAGCTCAGTGCCTAGTGTCATGCAAGTCACCCCAGGCGGCGATAGCTTTGTGGTAACGAGCCTATCCCACTGCGAAGGGTCCTCGTGCCGGAGCACTACGAGCGGAGCCCCCCAGAATGAAGACGGCGATAGCTTTGTGGTAACGAGCCTATCCCGCTGCGAAGGGTCCTCGTGCGGAGCAATACGAGCGGAGCCCCCCAGAATGAAGACGGCAATAACTTTGTGGTAACGAGCCTATCCCGCTGAGAAGGATCCTCGTGCCAGAGCACTACAAGCGGAACCCCTCAGAATGAAGATGACAATAACTTTGTGGTAATGAGCCTATCCAACTGTGAAGGGTCTTCGTGCTGGAGCACTACGAGCGGAGCCCCTCGAAATGCTGCATACTTTGGGGAGTGGGTCAAAGCATGTTCCACGTCCATGGCGAGGGGGCATGGTGTGGTGCCCGGAGGCCTGTAACATGATTGTGGCGCATGGGCGCGATGCCAACGGCATAAGACATTGATTATGGCGCATGGGTGCAACGACGACCTTTGCAAGACAATAACTGGTGCCGGGGGCACATGTCAGGGAAGTGGCGCATGGGCGCGACAACGACTGTCGCGGCGACGATGCGCGGGCGACGATTGTCGTGGCGTTGATGGCGGCAACAAGCGACGTACGGTCGCGGGCGATGAGTGAACATTTCGGACCATAGTGTGTTTGAGTGAGTTAAGCAAGAAAAATGTCAAAAGCCCCCGCGAGCTTAGGGTGGCCGACCCCTTTGCGCATGGGATGGCCGACCCCCCTCCGCAGGGTAAGGTGGCCTACCCCCTATGCTCAAGGTGGCCGACTCCCTTGTGCAAAACAAGGTGGCTGACCCTGTTGACTTATTGATTTTGATGATTCTAAATTTATTATCTCTAACATTATTCTGACAACATTATTAAGATAAACATTTCAGGATTTTTCTTAATCAAACAAAGACAAAAATCATGCCTTGGACAAAGCTTGGACTTGGATTTGGGATTGGACTCAGACAACATTGAAGATGCAAGAGCCTGAAGTTTATTTTATCCTTTTTAGTATTTCTAAGTCCTTAAAAGATCTCACAGAAATTCAAGTAAAGAACCAAAACTGAAAGTTTCTTTCGAAGGCAAACAGTTTGCATTCGACTCAATTGTGCAGTTCTTTCTTTCTTGTCTTAAAAAGACTTTTCGGTCGAAGTTAAACTTTTCGGTCAAAGCTAAACATTTTCAGTCGAAGTTAAAGTTTTCGGTCGAAGCTAAACTTCTCGGTCGAAGCCAAGAACTTTCGGTCGAAGCCAAAAATTTTAATCGAAGCTATAGTTTTCGGTGGACGCAAAGTTTTCGGTCGAATGAAATGCCATTTTCATTCGACTCAATTCTTCAGTGTTTTTCCATCTCTTCTCACTAAGTTTTCATTCGACCGATTTCTCTGAGATGTACTTTCAGTCGAATCAAACTTATGTTTTATTCGAATCAATTTTTTTTGGCTTCCCCTTTATAACGGTACACTTTCTACTCCAGTATAAAAAGGATCCTTGAGATCATTTTAATCTACTCTTGAACAATCTTTGAAAAATCTCTCTTACTCTTCTAAAAATACTCTCTCATCTTATTCTCACACATTCATCTATTCTCTATTGAGTGAGTTCATCTTTGAGAAAGTTTATTGTAAGCTTCTTAGTTTTGGTTCTTGAAAGAATATAGATTTTCCCACCTAAGAAGGCTTAGTCTTAAATTATTCATTGTAACATCTACTCAAGAAGGAGCTTGTTTGTTGTATTACATTGTAAATTTCTTTTCAATTGTAATATGTTGTAAACCTTGCTAAGGTTTCAAAAATTGTACTGTGGTTTGAGCTAGCACCCGAAGCTAGCTGGTTAGTGGAAGGCTCGAGTAGGTCTCCCTTGTGTGGAGTGCTCGGGTACTGGACGTAGGCTGGTGGGGCCGAACCAGTATAAATCTATGTGTTGATTTATTATTATTGCTTCTGTCATTACTTTGTAATCTCGTTTCTTAATTTCTACTCAAAGCTGTAAAACACCTATTCACCCCCCTTAGGTGTACTTAAGGACCTACAAGTGGTATCAGAGCCGTGTGCTCTGGTATTTTCTTTTGACTTAATCGTTTAGAGCTAAAGATCACATTATGGAAGAATGATCAGCAACCACCAGGCCACCTTTGTTGAAAAATGACAACTACAGCTATTGGAAAAATCACATGAGAAATTTCCTGAGGCAGGATACACACCTGTGGTATGTTGTAGAAAATGGTCCTATAATTCCGATGAAGGATGGACCAGTTGGAACCAAGATTCCAAAAGGAATTCTCGAAATGGACGCTCATGAGGCACAACTTTTCTCCATGGATGATAAAGCTAAGAACATTATCAGCTGTGGCCTTGACATGAATGAGTACAATCGTGTCTCAACATGTGAAACAGCTAGAAAAATATGGAGGTTGTTGGAGGTCACTCGTGAAGGTACAAATCAGGTGAAAGAGACCCAGATCGACATGTTGGTCAGCAGTATGAGGCCTTCAAGATGAAGGAGCATGAGTCCATAAATAAGATGTACTCCAGGTTTACACTCATTATAAATGGACTGAAGTTTTTGGGTAAAATTTACCCAGAAAAGGAAGTTGTCTGAAAAGTTCTTAGATCTCTTCCAAAGAGATGGGAAGTGAAACTCACAGCCATTCAAGAAGCAAAGGACTTGAATGTGCTGAAGTTGGAATAATTGGTGGGTTCTCTAATGAATCATCAAATCACAATGAAGATTCCCGACGAAGAAGAAACCACCTCCAAGAAGAAGAACTTAGCGCTCAAAGCTGAGACCTCTCATGAACCTGCATAGAGCAGTGATGATTCTGATCCTGAAATGGCTCTCATCACTCGAAAGTTTAAGAAGTTTCTTGCAAGCAAGTGAGATGGAAAAATCAGGAGAAATCATACAAACCAATCATACCAAAGAAATAATGGTGATTGGAATGTAAAATAAAATTCTGATGCTTGTTATGAATGCGGCAGAACTGGGCACATTAAAAAGTACTGTCCGCAACTTAAGAATAAAACTTCAAGCAACAATAGTCGAGACTTCAAGGAAAAGAAGTCCAAACCCAGAAAAGCATTGCTGACCTGGACTGACTCCGAAGAGAGTGATAAAGAAACAAGCGAAGATGATGATGTGGCTCAGCTTTGCTTCATGGCCAAGGATGATTAGCCTGATAAGGTACTTTTAGAAAATTTTGATTATGATGAGCTTAAGTCAGCGTTTTTTGAACTTAGTAAAAGCTATGAAAAGTTAAAAGTTCAAAATGCTAGTCTCAAAAGTAAGGCTCTTTCCCTGATAAACACTGTTGATGAGCTTGAAGGCGAAAAGAAAGAGTTAGAAGAAAAAGTTGAGATTTATATTTCTGAAAATGTTTCTCTAAAAAATGATCTGATTGCTTCTAAGAAGGAAAATTCCTATTTGTCTTCTGAAATCCTTTCTCTCAAAGGAATAAAAGTTCCAGTTGAAAACGAACTTTTAAAAGCTCAACTGGAAGAAATTTCTACACAAAAAGGGAATTTAGAAAAGGAAATTGAAGATCTGAATTTTACTATTTCAAAATTTATCCAAGGAAGAGAGAATTTGGATATTCTTTTGGGAAGACAAAGATGTGTTTTTGAGAAAAGTGGAATTGGTTACAATCCTTCAAACAAGCAAAAGGATTACAAAAATTTCTTTAACAAAAACTTAGCTTCCTGCTCACCATTCACACTCTGTACAGTGTATAACAAGAAAGGACACTTAGTTAAAAATTGTCCTCTTAATGCTATCAGAAATCAGCTATCTCCGTCTATTACTAAAAATAAAATGAAGCAAGTTTGGGTGCCAAAATCTTGTTTGTCTAATCCTCCAGGACCCAAGAAAGTGTGGATACATAAAGGAACGAAACTAGAATCTATTGTAGGTATGCTTGAAAGCAAGGGTGGATTCAAGCAAATGGATCCTCGACAACGGATGTTCAAGGCATATGAGCGGTGATCGCTCACTATTTTCTCATATCACTCCGAAGAATGGAGGACTTGTTACTTTCAGAGACAACTCAAATGGGAAGATCATCAGTAAAGGTAAAATTGGCACTGGTTCCATATCTATCAATAATGTATCCTTGGTTGACGGTTTAAAGTTCAATTTGATAAGTATCAGTCAACTAATCGATTGTGGACACAAAGTTCTGTTCGAAGGCGATCAATGCCTAATCAGTCATGCCTCAGATGGAGGCACTTTGGTTGGTAAGAGAGATGGTAATATCTACACTTTATCTTTTGATTCATCTGACTCTTCTCGTGAGGTTTGTCTCTCTGCTCAACATAATGATATTTGGTTATGGCATCGTAGACTAGGTCACGTTCACATGGATTTAATCAAGAAACTTATCTCGAAAGAGCTTGTCAGCAGCTTCCAAAGTTAAAGTTTGTCAAGGATAAGGTTTGCGATGCATGTCAATACGGCAAACAGTCAAAAACATATTTTCAAGCCAAAAATATTGTTTCCACCTCTCACCCTCTTCATTTAGATCTTTTTGGCCCCACAAGAAATGCCAGTCTGGGTGAAAATTTTTATGCATTCGTTATTGTTGACGATTTTTCAAGATACACCTGGGTTCTTTTTCTAACTCATAAGAATGAAGCTTTTGAAAAAAAAAAATCAGTCTTGTTAAGCAGCTTCAAAATGAGAAGGAGTTAAAGCTTGTAAAAATTCAAAGTGATCATGGCGGTGAATTTGAAAAATATTTCATTCCTTTTCGTGTTCAAAATGGCATTTCACATGAGTTTTCTGCTCCTCGGACACCCCAACAAAATGGGGTTGTAGAGAGAAAGAATCGAACTCTTCAAGAAATGGCTAGAACCATGCTTCATGAAAACTCTCTGCCAAAATATTTTTGGGCCGAAGCCGTCATCACTTCCTGTTACGTGTTGAACATGGTACTCATCAGAACGATTCTTGACAAAACTCCTTACGAGCTTTTCTCAAATTGAAAACCAAAAATCGATTATTTCAAGGTTTTCGGTTGCAAATGTTTTATTTTGAATAATCGTGAGAACTTGGGAAAGTTTGATGCGAAATCTGCCGAGGGAATATTTCTTGGTTATGCATTAAAACGTAGAGCGTATAGAATCTATAACCGTAGAACTCTAACAGTTGAACAATTTATGCATGTAGTATTTGAAGAATCTAACATTGAAAAACAAAGTAAGAATGCAGGTGATGACAGTGAGGAACTCTCCTTGGACTTGAACAACAAACTTAATGTCTCCTCAACTGAGGGGGAGTGCGTTCAACATCTTCTCACAACAACAGTGACGAGACTCAGCCACTTCCAAAAAGCTGGAGATATTCCTCCAGTCATCCATTAGAACAAGTCATAGGTAATGTGGAATGCGGAGTTACGACATGGTCTACGGTAAATATTTTCTGTGCAGATTTTGCTTTTCTTTCTCAAATAGAGCCTAAAAATATTTCTGAGGCTCTAAAAGATCTTGAGTGGATCCTTGCCATGCAAGATGAATTGAATCAATTTGAGAGAAACAATGTTTGGTCACTAGTTCCGCCTCCTGTTCAACAAAAGGTCATTGGCACCAAGTGGGTTTTTCAAAACAAACTTGATGAGGATGGTCATATTGTTTGTAACAAGGCTAGACTAGTTGCTCAAGGATACAATCAAGTCGAAAGGGTTGATTTTGATGAAGCATTTGCCCCTGTCGCTCGACTTGAAGCTATCCGAATGCTTTTGGCATTTTCATGTTACATGAACTTTAAACTTTTTCAAATGGACCTGAAAAAGTGCCTTCTTGAATGGGGTAATTCAAGAGGAAGTGTTTGTTAAACAACCTCTCGGTTTTGAAAATGAAAAATACCCCAATCATGTTTTTAAGCTGAAAAAGGCTTTGTACGGTCTTAAACAAGCTCCTCGAGCTTGGTACGATCGTCTTAGCAGCTTCCTCATTGATCATGGATTCTCTCGTGGCATAGTGGATACCACTCTATTTGCAAAAATTCGTAACTCGCACATTTTAATAGTTCAAATTTGTGCTGATGAAATTATTTTTTGTGCCATTAACAATGATCTATGCCAAGAGTTTGCTGATAGTATGCGCAGGGAATTTGAGATGAATATGATGGGAGAACTCACTATTTTCCTTGGACTTCAAATCAAACAGTCAAAAGAAGGAATCTTTATAAGTCAGTCCAAGTACACATGGGAGCTTTTGAAAAGGTTTGGCTTGGATAATGCTAAACTTAGAGGTACCCTTATTTCTCCTAGCGTTAATCTTGTCAAAGATGATAATGGTAAAGATGTAGATAACAAACTTTCTCGTGGTATGATTGGTAGTTTACTTTATCTTACCGCTTCTAGACCTGATATAATGTTTAATGTGTGTATTTGTGCGCGCTTTCAAGCCTATCCCAAAGAATCCCATCTTACTGCAGTTAAACACATTTTCAAATATCTCTCTGGGACTTTAAATTTAGAACTTTGGTATCCGCGTAATTCCTTGCTAGATCTGGTAGGTTTTTCCGATTTTGATTATGCGGGATGTCTTGTCGATCGTAAGAGTGCTAGTGGCACTTGCCAATTCCTTGGCGATGCATTAGTGTCCTGGCACAGTAAGAAACAGACGTTTGTGGCTTTCTCCACAGCTGAGGCGTAATATGTTACGGCTGGAAGCTCTTGTGCCCAAGTCCTGTGGATGCGTCAAACTTTACGGGATTTCGGTGTTTCAATAGACCATATTATTATTATGTGCGATAGTAGCAGTGCTATTGATATTAGTAAAAATCCTGTTAAACACTCGCACACTAAGCACATCGATATTCCTCACCACTTTTTTCGAGACAATGTTAAGAAATGTTTTATAGAACTCAAGAAAGTTGATTCAGGAGATCAGTTCGCATATATTTTTACCAAACCTTTAGCTGAATCTTCTTTTTGTTCTCTTCGTCGTCGCTTAGGAATGTGTGATCTTAGCTAAATTTCATCCTTTTTAAACCTCGATTCTGATCGTTTCAGCCAAAGGAAATTTTTTTCCTTCGAATGAAACTTTTTCATTCGACTTAAAAGTTTTCGGTCGATCGAAAACTTTCACTTCGAATGAAAAGTTTTCATTCGAATAAAAACTGTCTTGGTTATTGCATGGTTCAGTCGAATGAAAGTGATTTTTATTCGACTTAAACCCTTTCATTCAACTAAAAACTTTGTTCCTTCTTTGTTACTGCTCATTTCAGTCGAATGAAAGTGAGTTTTCATTCGACTCAAAACTTTTCGGTCGAATGAAAACTTTGTTCTCGTTTTGCAACTGCTGGATTTGGTCGAATAAAAGTAAGTTTTCATTCGACTCAAATCTTTTTGGTCGACCGAAAACCCTTTGTCTATATATACCCCCTCATTTTTTTTCTTTCACTTTTTACTGTTTACCCTTTTCAGTATTCCTCGTCCAGTTTTACAGACTCTCACTTTTCTTCTCTCTCTTGCCCACCTATCACTCAAGGACCCACCATGGACTCCAATCCTCGTCCACGTAGTAGGCGACGCCTTGTAATGCACGTCTCCGACAACGAAGACGACTCTGAAGTGGCCCCCACCACCTCCTGCCGCTGCTCCACTCCTCCCGTTGTTGTCACCACTCAGACTAAAGCCATTCCCACACGTTGCCGTACCCGCCAGACGTCAACTGCTCCTGCGCGTCCATCGTCCACTACACCTGCTTAACGAACACCTGTTGCTACTCCGTCCTCTTCAGGTACTGCTGCTGCTCCTCCTCCTATTGCCTTTTCTTCCTCTGCTTCTCCTCCTACCTGCCCGCCACCAACCTGTCCCTATCTTTCTCCTACCCAAATTCTTCACATTCCCCACTTTTTTGAATCCACCGAAGACCAACTCATCTATTACACCAATTTTGTTAGTCAGGATGTTGTACCGGGTCGTCAAAGTGATGTCAACTTAATGACTCAACTTGGTCTTACCAGTCTTTTTGACTGAATGGGATGTCCCCCCATTCTATCTCATCCTTTCGTTTACTACCCTTGTCTTGTTCAAATGTTCTATTCGAATATGACATTTAATGTGCCCTGTCCTCAGCCTTTCTAACCACATATGTTAATGGGGTCACCATCCGCCTCGATGCTACTACCTTAGCCCAAATCCTCGGTTTTACAAACCAATCCTCCACCATTGTTTTTCCTGGAAACACGTGGTGCACTAGTAGCCTTTACTCCTCTCCAACAAACATAAACCCTTTTAGGAGACCCGTCCATTTCTCGACTCCGCAAACCTAGCTTAGGTGACCTTTCTCCTCTTCATCGTGTCCTTCATTTTATTATGTGTTATAATCTTTCGGGCCGTTCTGGCTCTTTTGCCACCTTTACATATCTCGACATCATTCTTCTCACCCACTTCATTTAGAGCTCTCCCTTAAACATTACGGGTATTATCATGCTCGTAATGGATGCCCGGAAGAAGAAATCCTCTGCCCATCTTCCATTTGTTCTACTCTTAACTCGAGTTTTTGAGCATTTTCATGTCCCCCTTCCTATTTCTATCTCGGAATGTATATCTATTCCGAGTCAGCATATTCTTGACGTAACTTCTCTTCGTCGTGCGGGGTTCGTTATTCGCACCGACCTTACAACCGATACTGTATTTCTTGAGCGTGTTACTGTTACCGACCCCTCACATACTGGGTCCGTTCCGGCTCCCGCTCCTGCTCCTGCAGTTCTTCCACCCGCATCTTCTGATCCTTCTCGGTCTGTTCTACCCCCACCTCCTGCTCCTTCTTCGTTGATACCAACTGTGCCTACTGACCCCTTTCCTTCTATTCCGTTCCCTCCCTCCGAGCCCTCCTCCTCAGCACCACATCTGCCCACCCCTCCTCACCTTTCTGATCCCTTCTTCAGCCCCCTTAACGACTTTTCCAATCTTAATTTCGATAAGTTTTTATCCACCGACAACTCCGAACTCTTCGAGCAACTTTCTCGTCTCTCCACTTCGATTCAGTTAATACTTGAATCGCAAACAACCCTTGCTGCTTCCGTTGTAGCCAACCATATCACCCTCCTTCATGAACTTGCTGTTCTTCAGCAGTCGGTTCAACAATCCCCAGCCCAGCTTCTTTCTAACCAAATAGACTTTCACACCCTTCTTAATGAACTTGCCTCTAACCTTTCCTCCCTTCCTCTCAACCACACCACACTTTTATTCTGGAAAGTTTGACTTGGATGCAGCATGATCTACATCGACAGCTGGACGTTGCTCTTCAGGCTCATCGTCACCAGGCTTATCTCACTACGAGCATACTGACTGAGCAGAACCGCTACCTGGCACAGTAGATCTTTGATCAGGCTCATGGGTTTAGGGTCACCCATCCAGATATCTTTTCATCTCGACACACCGGCACCGCAGGGGAAGAATGGTTCTTCAACCCACATCTACCGTACAACCCTCCGATTCCGTGCTCTCCTCGTTTCGTCGAAGTTGTTGAAGTACCCACAATGGCTCCGCCGCGTACTGATCCTTCCTCCTCTGCACAGAGTGCTCGCCGCCGTCGACCTTAGATTTTTTTTTACTCTTTTGATTGTTTGAATTGACTATCCCTCTTTTTGATTTGATAAAAAGGGAAAGAACAATTGATTATTCTTTGTAATTATCTTTAACAATTTTTTGGTGAATATTCAAGATGTTGTTTTTAGTCATTGCTTTGTTTGAATGTTATCTGATCAAGGGGGAGTATGTTTATATAATGTTAGAATTAATGTTGTCATCATAAAAAATGAGGAGATTGTTGAATTATTGATTTTGATGATTCTAAATTTATTATCTCTAACATTATTCTGACAACATTATTAAGATAAACATTTCAGAATTTTTCTTAATCAAACAAAGACAAAAATCATGCCTTGGACAAATCTTGGACTTGGTTTTGGGATTGGACTCAGACAACATTGAAGATGCAAGAGCCTGAAGTTTATTTTATCCTTTTTAGTATTTCTAAGTCCTTCTTAAAAGATCTCACAGAAATTCAAGTAAAGAACCAAAACTGAAAGTTTCTTTCGAAGGCAAACAGTTTGCATTCGACTCAATTGTGCAGTTCTTTCTTTCTTGTCGAAGTTAAACTTTTCTGTCGAAGCTAAACATTTTCAGTCTAAGTTAAAGTTTTCGGTCGAAGCTGAACTTTTCAGTCGAAGCCAAAGTTTTCGGTCGAAGCCAAGAACTTTCGGTCGAAGCCAAAAATTTCAGTCGAAGCCAAACTTTTCAGTCGAAGCTATAGTTTTCGGTAGACGCAAAGTTTTCGGTCAAATGAAATGCCATTTTCATTCGACTGAATTCTTCAGTGTCTTTCCATCTCTTCTCAGTAAGTTTTCATTCGACCGATTTCTTTGAGATGTACTTTCAGTCGAATCAAACTTATGTTTTATTCGAATCAATTTTTTTTGGCTTCCCCTTTATAATGGTTCACTTTCTACTCCAGTGTAAAAAAGGATCCTTGAGAGCATTTTAATTTACTCTTGAACAATCTTTAAAAAATCTCTCTTACTCTTCTAAAAATACTCTCTCATCTTATTCTCACACATTCTTCTATTCTCTATTGAGTGAGTTCATCTTTGAGAAAGTTTATTGTAAGCTTCTTAGTTTTGGTTCTTGAAAGAATATAGATTTTCCCACCTAAGAAAGCTTAGTCTTAAATTATTCATTGTAACATCTACTCAAGAAGAAGCTTGTTTGTTGTATTACATTGTAAATTTCGTTTCAATTGTACTATGTTGTAAACCTTGCAAAGGTTTCAAAAATTGTACTGCGGTTTGAGCTAGCACCCGAAGTTAGCTGGTTAGTGGAAGGCTCGAGTAGGTCTCCCTTGTGTGGAGTGCTCGGGGACTGGACGTAAGCTGGTGGGGCCGAACCAGTATAAATCTCTGCGTTGATTTATTATTATTGCTTCTGTCATTACTTTGTAATCTCATTTTTTAATTTCTACTCAAAATTGTAAAACACCTATTCATCCCCCTCTAGGTGTACTTAGGGACCTACAGACCCCTTGTGCGGGTGGCCGACCCCCTTTCGCGAGGTAAGGTGGCTGACCCCTCTCTGCGGGGTAAGGTGGCCCACCCCCTTTGTGGGTGGAGTCGCGCTAAGTCCGTTTGTATATTTTCGAAGGAACGTGGAGCTAAGGCCGCTATGTTGGCGCCGTAAAAATACGTTGTCGTTAATTGTTGTGAAAAAGGTTGATGAAAAATGTGCGTGACCTGGACGCGCATACTTTGACCAGTTGAAAGCGTTGAAAAATTGACCGTTGAATGTGTGCCGTGTCGCGCAAAACAGGACTCCCAATGGTCCCTTGGGTGTGACCAAGGTAAGTTGGGAACAATAACCAAATGACAGCATTGAAGATAATGCGCAAGATGACATTCTGAGGAAGAGTCAACACTCAAAGGCGAAAAAGATAACTCTTGATGAATGTTTTTTATCTGAACCCCAATAGTATCAGAAGAATGACGACTCCATCCTTTAAAACCACTAGTAAATGATTAAGTCGTCGTGTAAGCTGAATAAAAGGAGATCCCACAATAGGAAAATCCCAAATCGCCTGAACTAATCCCAGAAAATCAGGAGACTAGAACCACATTGCCTTGAAACGATGAGGCAAGAGAAACTTTTGCACAACAGGAAACAAATCACATAGAACAGGGGCGTGATCTGAATGCTGAATGCCTAAGTTTTTAGCCAAGGCATGTGTATAAAGCACCATCCAGGATGCTGAAGCCATAACCCTATCGAGTTTCTCGTAAATGAACCCTCGAGAAGGGGTCCCCCTAACCCAAGTAAACATTGGCCCCACCCAACAAATATCAAGTAATCCAAAAATTGCAATGCGTTGGAATCGTGCTAGAAATGAGCACATCATTGAATACAAATGCTAAAACTCCAAAAAGTATCATCCATGGTAATCAATTTGACGACATTTTACATGTAAACAACATAGAGGACAAACAAGGGCCAGACTTGAAAAAGGGGACTACCTAAGGGCCTATACAGTTCTAGAGCCAAAAAGTAGGTGTCTACATAGCCTAACCTTAGTGCTCAGCTGGTCATGACGCAGTTAAGCTGCAGCAAAGATGCTCATCTAGAGTAAGCATGGAAGCATAATCACAGGGCTACCTCATGCTCAAGACTCTTCTCTATTGCTACGTTTATTGTCTCGATGAACAACTTTTAAGTTCCCACTTGCTCAATAGCTTATGCTATTAGAGCATGAATCCAAGAATGCATATCTTGCTTAATACCTTACACTTCTCCACCGGTTCAAAATATTAATGCCAATGAAACTAATGATCAACAGTTCACATGGTTAGAAAACCGATCAAAAGAAAGCTTCCTATAGTTTCTAGTTCCTTGGTGGTGTTTGCCTTCAATAGATAGGGGATTTTACTTTGTTTATGTCAATTGACTTGTTGGTACAAGCTGCCATTCGACTTAGGTGCGCAGTCTGTAATCTATTTATTAAATCAGTCAAATTTTTTATTTTTAGTCATTCTCTTTCATTGAAAGTTTTCCATTTGGAGAAGTCCTCATACAAGAGCGCGAAAAGAACACCACATTAATTGCAGTTTGCTATCGAGCGCAAATAGTAAGTTATGCAAATGTCACTTTGTGCACTTATAGTTCAACTTAGTAATATGTAATGTAAGCTGAAGAGGTTTAGCTCTGTACGGTCTTGCAAAATCAGAAGTTTCCTTTTGGCGTGGCAAACTTGGGAGACTACCTGCTCTTGTAACTGATTATTACTTTAGAATGCGATTATTCAAGTTACATCACTATTAAAAGAAAAAATGCTTCTAGCTAATTTTCTTCTCATGAATGTAAAAAGACAAGTCACCAACTACAAACTATACAACGTACATTGTCGACAATGTGATATTTTTTTGAGATCTCGAACATTCGTATACTTTTTTTCCCCTTAAATTTTAAATTATTACATTTCATCATTAACTAATTTTTTTTGTAATTTCTAAACACGGAAACGTAGTGTAATAGTAAAAGTTGGTTTAATATCTACGTACTACTTTTTTCACAACAGAAACATTGCATGAAATTTGGTATGGTAGCCTACAAAAGTAGGAAAATTCGAAAAAAGGGGGAAGGCAACGACTTCATACCCTTGTGAGACGTGTTGATGAAAAAGTCTAGAGCTGAATCAACCCACTCTATATTGCCTTACATAATAGTTTTACTTCAGAGTGACTTAGTTCAATTTGAGAATGAGAATATTAATTTCTTGGTTTTTAACCTTTTAGCAAAGAACAAACTTTGGCTCCTACCCGAGTTGTAGGAATTTTCCTTCAATCCCATGTATAGTGACAATTAATTGTCGCTAGATGTTTCAAATGACCTTTCTACTAACACTTTTAGCAACAATTATTAGCATCACTTTTTTAGCGTCACTAAATAAAAGCCACTAAAAATATTTAGAGACAATTAATTGTCACTATATAAGAGGTAGGAAGAATATTCATCCAACCGGGATAGCAGCCAATTTTTTTCCTTTAGCAAAAGGAAGTGTGTTTAGCAACTACGTTCCAAGTTTGAACCGGCCTCTCCATGCTCGGACAATAGAATCATCTTGAAATATAGTTAAATTGGCTACGGTTTTGTAGTTAATACATTTAGTGGCATTACAAAATTACCATCAACACTTGTCACTAAAGATACCACAAAACTTGGACTAAGATTCTCTAATGTACAACACCACTGCTAAAATATTAAAATCGCTAAGTGCATTTAATCGACACAAACTGTCACTAAAGATTTTAACACCAATAAAAAAAAAAGTTTACTAATAATTTTTGGTCAATATAGCAGATGATTTTTGTCCACGAAACTTACAATTTGACATTTAGCGGCAGTTTCCAACAACTTAATAATAGACTTAATGCAACCACGGCAGGAGCAAAAGTATGTATTTGACAATAATGCCATCCCATAAAGTCATGAACAGTAGAAAAGTTACAAACCTCAGCCAACTGCAACGATAAATGAAAAAGAACAGCTACCCTGGTTGTAGGAATCTTCCTCCAATCCCATATGTAGTGACAATTAATAGTCGCTAAATGTTTTCAGTGGTTTTTCTTTTAATACTTTTAGCGATAATTTTTAACAGCATTTTTTTAACGTCATTATATAAAAACCACTAGGAATATTTAATAACTTGTTCCCAACCTATTCTGGTCGCACCCAAAGGCCCACTAGGGTCCCATTTTACATGACACATCCGTACAAGCAACAGTGGATATTCAACTCTCACAACCGGTCAAAGCATGCACGCTCAAGTCACGTGCACTTCTCACTTTGTTATGTGACTTCGTCACTAAGAAGCTCATTTTCGCGCAAAGCCTCATGACAATTCGACCGTCGCACTTCGCATGTCGCCCATCGGCGCAGCATGGCACTTACCCAAGGAAGTTGGCATTGGCCTTCCCCTTGGGGTCAGCCTCGGCCTTGGCCTTCCCCTTGGGTCGGCCTCGGCCTTGGCCTTCCCTATGGGATCAGCCTCGGCCTTCCCTTGGCGTTGGCGTTGGCCTCCCCCTGAGGGTTGGCGTTGTGCTTCCCCTATGGATTGGCCTTTGGTCTCCATACTTAACAACTTCACTTCTCTTCAAGGGACCATACAAAACTTCGCGACCCCGTCGCCAGGACAACACTCCGCGACCCCCGTCGCCCTAACACAACTCCGGGATGCTACCTCGGCCAGTCGGGTAGACGGCTCCTCCGGGCTGCTACCTTGACGCGCTCCGAGTGCTCCGGCACAAGGACTCACCCGCGGGGATAGGCGACTCCTCTGGGACACTATCTCTGCCAGGGAGCTTTAAGTGCTCCGGCATGAAGACTCCACTTTTGCCAGATAGACGGCTCCTCCGGCATGCTACCTCGGCCCGCGAAATAGGTGACTCCTCCGGGACACTATCTCCGCCAGGGTGCCTGCGTGACTGGCCTACGTGCTCCGACACTGGGGGCTTGCATCGGCACCCCTAGGGACTATGACCCCCAAGCCACTCCGAGACGGGAGCAAGTCTTCGGAGGGCATCGCCCCTAATTCGCCTAGCAGTTGGGCGTCGGGTCTTCCCTACTGCTGCCTGGCCTGTGGAACTCTACAAGGGCTTGGATTGGTGGCTAGATCAAGGGGGCTCTCTGGCCACACCAATGCTGTGTGGGCCAGTCTTTCTAGACAGACAGAGTGACGTTACGCGAGGCTGGCAGGGTGAATATGTGATCCGATAGTCCGTGGAGCACCGGCACCCGTGGACCCCCCGGTGACGTATCACTCCTGGGGAACGCCACATGTCGGTTAAAGACAGCATTATCTCAATCTCTATAAATAGAGGTCTTGAGAATTCATTTCGACTTTTGGACATTTTCAGAACATTTTCACTTTCTCACTCTAGAATCCTAGAGAGAAACATACAGGACCCTGACTTTGGACCTACGCATAGACTGTGACTGTCGTCGTGTATTCATTCTGTGTCATTGCCCTCGCAGCCTTGCCACCCTCAAGCTTTGTCTGGGAAGCCCTTGGTCTCTGCCCTTGTTCCACCCTTGATGTGTCTCACATCAACATACTTGGCATTTGACTCGGACTGCATTCCTTGTGGCACCTCCACGTAGGTACGAACCCACTTTCCTTGGCATCATTTTGGCGACTCCGCTGGGGAGGTGAGCATCGTATTGCAGTCTGCCTATCTTCCACACTCAGTCTCCATGCCTATACAACAAAGAGTTACGAGGGCTACCAGCCAAGGCCTCATCCGCACCGTCCAAGAGGAGCATCATCTCGACGATCAAGAAGAGACCAGCCACAACCAACTCCAGCCTCTACCCGAGATGGATGCACCCGATGTGGCCACAATCGTCAACGCCACAATCCAACACTTTACTCCTACCATCACCGAGCTCCAAGACTCTCAATCTTCTCTCATGGCTGTCATCTTAGAAATGCAAAAATCAATCCAAGTCTTGACTTCACAATCACCGACTTCCCGAAGCCTTAGAGCTCTGCACCCTGTGCCCATTACTCACCCCGTGTCATCCCAAGCTCCAGGTTTGGCCCCTCCTGCTCATATCCAACCTTCAGGGCCTGGGCTAGTTTTGGACACTGCTCAGGTCCCAGTGTCGCGACCACCGCTGCCTTGGTCCTCCGGGCCCTCGACAGTAGGACTCGCGGCACCTCAGCCCCCGGCGCCACGCCTTGCCCTTGCTCGAAGCACTTCGGAGACTCACGAATCAATTGAGATGGAGCCTAACCCGAACATAACTAGTCAAAACCTAAACATAAGTCATGCCCCCGGCTTACTCCAGTCGACCTTTCCTGATGACCGGCCTCCAGCAGCTGACACTACCCATGTGCAAACCATGCCCCCAACAAGTTGCTCACCACCACCAACCCCTCTCTACCATCGTCATCCCCTCAATGCCTCAGGTTGCACCGTCTGGGGGCTCTGGTGCTCGGATCATCACGACAGGGCACAAACCCTCACATGCGTCGTACGTCACCAAGCATGACCTTGATGCCCTCCTTCACCGTCTCAAGCAGTCATTCTTACCTCATTCCCCCTCTAAGCTGTCAGGTCATGCTCCCTACTCTGGCAGCCTCGCTACCAAGCCCTACCCTGCCAAGTACAAGCAACCATCCTTCACCTTGTTCAACGACAAAGAGGGCAACACCCGCGAGCACCTCACCCGTTTTACTGGCTCCCTGGAGCACTACGGGGAGGACGACACTTTGAAGCTTCAGGAATTCCACAAGTCCCTGATTGGTCTCGCCTACTCTTGGTATCATCAGATTCCCGACAGTACTATCCACTCATGGTCCGACATGGTCCAGCTCTTCCTTGACAAATTTCACTATGAGACGGAACGTGTGACCATCGTTGACATTGTCGAAATCCGCTAGAACCCCGGGGAAGACCTCAACACCTATGTTACGTGATTTCATCACAAGTGCTTGGAGTGCACTGACTTTAGCAAATATGAAACCCTTGTACCCATTTGCATCAAGAACATGAAAGACACATACAGGGTCTACCTTGAAAACCTCCAGCTTCGGTCCTGGGGACATCTCAAAGAAGCTGCGCGACGCACATATGACTAGGTCGGTCCGTCAAAGACCCCAAAGTCCCAACCTCATATTGCCTTGGCCGCGACGATGGAAGCAGCCAGTAACGGCGACAACAACCGTAAGCGTCAGTCCCAAGGAAGGGCGGGTGCCCTGATAAGAGAAGGCAACCAATGCCTGCCCCGAAATACCCGTGTGACTTGAAGACTGTTAGAACTCTCCTCAAGGCATGGATCGACGAAAATGCCATAACCCTGCCCAATGTCGACATTGAACCTACCCCGGAAGACTTAGCCCGTCACAACTACTGCCCCTATCATCGGAAGGTCGGTCACGGCCTCAAGTGGTGCAGGGGCCTCAAGTTTGTCGTCGCCGACAAGATTGCGTCCGGAGAGCTCAAACTCTAAGTACGGGACATATGACCCACGCGACCAAGCCTTGGCATGCCTTAGTGCATTTTCCACACTTGTAATTTTTTCGTTCATTTTACAAGTTTTCATGTCCGTCATACCCATGTATCAAGGCATGTTGTCTATCCTTCGTTATCAATGAAGTTACATTTTCCAGACTTAGAAAATTTTCAAGCTACATTGCACTTGCACAAGTCTATTGACATCACCCTTCATGCCATCACCCACTCCCTTGGGGGCTTCACCCATTCCCAACCCCTTCGGCCTCACATTGCAACGACTTGGTACGTGGTGCGCGGGGTGGCTCGAGCCGCGCTACTACGGTCGCATCATCATCCTTTATTTAATTTTCTTGACACTGTCTCAGCCCAACACTTAGAAAAAAAATCATTTTTTTTCGCAACCGGTCATCGATGATCATCCTCAGTGGTCTCCCTCGGCATCCTTGTCTCAGCCCATCACTTAGAAAATATTTCATTTTTTTTTCGCAACCGGTCATCGATGATCATCCTCAGTGGGCTCCTTTGACATCCTTGTCTCAGCCCAACACTTAGAAAATATTTCATTTTTTTTCGCAACCGGTCATCGATGATCATCCTCAGTGGTCTCCCTCGGCATCCTTGTCTCAGTCCAACACTTAGAAAAAAATTCATTTTTTTTCGCAACCGGTCATCGATGATCATCCTTAGCGGCCTCCTTTAGCATCCTTGCCCGAGCTAAAAAAAAAAATTTAACACTTAGAAATTTTTTCAAGTTTTTCATCTTCTCCACATACTCCCCACATACATGCTTTCATCACTCTCCCTCTCACATTTTCCTCTCCTCCCTCACCATCCAACACCCCATCACCCTTTCCCCACTTCATACATAACTTCCTTCTTTTTCTTATGGAAAAATTTCATACTCCCCCCCATCTCACTCCTCTCTTTCTCTTTTTTTACATTGTGAAGCTTTTCATTGGGGGCTCCCTCCTTAGGGATGCCAAAAAAAAAATTCAAAATCAATTTCAAAATTCAAATTCAAAGGAAAATCAAGGTGAGTAGAACCCGCCTGACCCGTGCCCCATTTTCTCTCTCAGCCTCACGCCCAGACCCGCGGACCGAACCCGACCCGAGTCCATCCCCTAACCCTAATTTCCATCTCTTTCTCCTTCTAGCTCATGCGCCTCCCAGCCTTGGCGCCGCCGCCCCTGCGGCCTCGGCATCCTACCGCGCCACTCCCCGGCCGGCAGCCTTCCCCTCTCGCTAGCGACGACCCCCCTCCCTCGGCCTCTCTCCTCCCTTCTCTCATCCGCCCCTCCTTCCCTCCTCGGCCTCGCGTTGCCGCCGAGCACCGCCCCCTTTCCCCTTCTTCCCCTCACGCCCCCTCGGCCTCGGCCCCCTTCCGTCCTCCCCTCGACCTCGGCCGCTTCTCCTTCTCCTCCCTCCACATTCCTTTTCTCCCCTGCCCCATGTTCCTCTTCGGCCTCGTGCCGATCCCGCCCCGCCTCCCTTCCCTCTTCCCCCTTCCCCCTTCCCCCTTCCTCCCCCATCCCCCTTCGGCCTTGGCCACTCTTCCCCTTACCCCCTCGGCCTCGGCCACCCCAACCCCTTCCTTAGGCCGACCCCCCCTTCCTCTCTCCCTTCCATCTTCCCCTCCCTCTACCCCCTCGGCCTCGGCCAACCTCCCCTTCCCCCCTCCTTCACTTCCCCCTCTCATTCTCCCCAAGCTCGGCCTCGGCCACCCCTCCCTCTCCCCCCTCGGCCTTGGCCTCCCCAACCCCTTCCCTAGGCCGACCCCTCCCCCTCTTCAACCTTCAGCCTTCTTCCTCCTCACCCTCCTTTCACCTTCGGCCACCATCAAGGCCACGCATTTTGGCTTTCCCAAAGCCATGGCCATCACCTTCAAGAACCTCTCTTTCTCTTCATTCCCTTCACCACCTTCGGCCCGAACACATTCACCCAACGGCCGACAACCATCACCAACCATCATCCTCACAAGCATGCACAAAAGAAAACTTATCATGACGACCAACGCGCGCCTCGCGTCCAACCTTTCACTTCCGTCACAACACCCAAGTCCACCCCGCCACCTTCACATCATGGCCGACATCCAAGGCCAGCAACTTCAAAAAAATTTTTTTTGTGGCAAAATTGACCGACATGCATTGTCCACGCCCCTGCGCCCGTCGTGGACTGCCCCGGCATCGCGACGCCCGACCGTGCACATCACGCCCCTACACATTTCATAATTTTTTACACTTAGATTTTTTTTGCAAATTTGATCACGTCCCGTGTGATGACGTCATTCGACATCAACATCCTTGGTAGGTGGTGCACGAGGTAGCTCGAACCACCTACTCCTACTCATTGTTCGACGCTCGTCGTTCGTCGCCCAGACGCAGTCTCCGCGACCCCCGTCGCTAAGGCCCGTGCGCCGTCTCCACGACGCTTGTCGCCCATCGCCTGGGCGCCGTCTCTACGACCTCTATCGCCAGCGCCCCTACGTCGTCTCCGCGACGCTTGTCGCCCATCACCCGGGTGACGTCTCCACGACACTCGTCATCCGTCGCCCGGGTGCTGTTTACATGCTCGCGCCCCTGCTCCCTATCATCGTGCCTTTGTCTCAACCCCCAAGCATTCCAAGCTTTCGTAGGTGGTGCACGAGGTGGCTCGAGCCACCTACTCTTCATCATCATCATGCATTGACGACGTCAACAACTCACCGACCAAACAACATCAAAATCTTGCTAAGTGAATATGCGTGCGGTGCCCGCTCGGGTTTCCCCTCCGCACACACCACACGCAGGGGGCTTATGTTCCCAACCTATTCTGGTCGCACCCAAAGGCCCACTGGGGTCCTATTTTTCATGACACATCCACACAAGCAACAGTCATTTTCAACGCTCACAACCGGTCAAAGCATGCACGCTCAAGTCACGTGCACTTCTCATTTTCGTTACGTTACTTCGTCACTAAGAAGCTCATTTTCGTGCAAAGCCTCATGACACTTCGACCGTCGCACTTCGCATGTCGCCCATCGGCGCACCATGGCACTTGCCCAAGGAAGTTGGCCTTGGCCTTCCCCTTGGGGTCGGCCTCGGCCTTGGCCTTCCCCTTGGGTCATCCACGGCCTTGGCCTTCCCTATGGGGTCGGCCTCGGCCTCGGCCTCCCCTTGGGGGTCGGCCTCGGCCTTCCCTTGGCGTTGGCCTTGGCCTCCCCCTAAGGGTTGGCCTTGGACTTCCCCTATGGGTTGGCCTTTGGTCTCCATACTTAACACCTTCACTTCTCTTCAAAGGACCATACATAACTCCGCGACCCCGTCGCCCGGACACAACTCCGTGACCACGTCGCCTGAACACAATTCCGCGACCACGTCGCCCGGACACAACTCCGCGGCCCCGTCGCCCAGACACAACTCTGCGACCCCCGTCGTCAACGTCTGGGCACCGCACTTCAACACTTTGACACGCCCGTACACCTCGCCGCTGATACAGCCTTGCCCACAGGCTCTCTGTCACACTAACGTGCCCCCGGCACCATACGCACTACGTCGTGCCCATGCGCCGCGCCACTAACAAAGACGTGCCCCCGGCACCTTACTCACTGCATCGCGCCCATGCGCCACAATCATGTTACATGCCCCCGGGCACCACACTCATTCACCACACCATGCGCACCTTGCCTTGGTCGTGGAACATGCTTCGACCAACTCTCCGGAGTGTACATCACCCGCGGGGATAGGCGACTCCTCCGGGACACTATCTCCGCCAGGGAGCTCTTCAACTCCCCTTCCGCCAGGTAGACGAGTCTGGGATGCTACCTTGACGCGCTCCAAGTGCTCCGGCACAAGGACTCACCCGCGGGGATAGGCGACTCCTCCGGGACACTATCTCCGCCAGGGAGCTCTTCAACTCCCCTTCTGCCAAGTAGACGGCTCCTTGGGATGCTACCTCGGCCAGTCGGGTAGATGACTCCTCTGGGATGCTACCTTGACGCGCTCTGAGTGCTCCGACACAAAGACTTACCCGCGGGGATAGGTGACTCCTCCGGGACACTATCTCTGCCAGGGAGCTCTAAGTGTTCCGGCACGAAGACTCCCCTTTCGCCATGTAGACGGCTCCTCCGGGATGCTACCTCGTCCCACGGAATAGGCGACTCCTCCGAGACACTATCTCGGCCAGGGTGCCTGCGTGACTGGCCTACGTGCTCCGGCACTGGGGGCTTACGTCGGCACCCCTAGGGACTATGACCCCCGGGTCACTCCGAGACGGGAGCAGGTCTTCGGAGGGCATCGCGCCTAGTTCACCTGGCAGTTGGGCGTCGGGTCTTCCCCACCACTGCCAGGCCTGTGGGACTCTACAAGGGCTTGGATTGGAGGCTAGATCAAGGGGGTTCTCTGGCCACACCGACGCTGTGGGAGCCAGTCTTTCTAGACAGACAGAGCGACGTTGTGCGGGGCAGGCGGGGTGAATATGCGATCCGACAGTCCGTGGAGCATCGGCACCCGTGGACCCCCTGGTGACGTGTCACTCCCGGGGAGTGCCACGTGTCGGTTAAAGACATCATTATCTCAATCTCTATAAATAGAGGTCTTGAGAATTCATTCAGGACGTTTGGACATTTTCAGAACATTTTCACTTTCTCACTCTAAAATTCTAGAGAGAGAAACATACAGGACCCTGACTCTGGACCTAAGCATCGGACTGTGACTGTCGTCGTGTATTCATCATGCGCTATCGCCCTCGCAGCACTGCCACCCTCAAGCTTTGTCTGGGAAGCCCTTGGTTTCTGTCCTTATTCCACCCTTGCTGTGTCTCACATCAACATACTTGGCATCTTACTTTGATTTCATTCCTTGTGGCATCTCCACGTATGTACGAACCCACTTTCCTTGGCATCACAACTATTAATTGTCGTTACATGGGGGATAGAAGGAAGATTCCTTCAACCCGGGTAGCAGCTAAATTTTTTCCAAACCGTAAATTGTGTGCACTTAATGCATGTTGGTTTTGCCAAGCCTCAATTGACATATTTGTTATAACTATTGTGGGGAGTCTCTTGAAGAAAATTCTGCTCACAAGATAGTTGAGTAATAAGTATTTTGGAGAGTTACAATTTGGGATGCTAAAACATATACCCGTGAACTCAACTTATGAAGAGGAATTACATGATATGTTTGGGTGCTTGTAATTTTTTACTTCGCTCGGTTCTATTTGAATCAGTTTTCATGCCTCGCAATGAAACGCTACGCAATTGTTTATCAGCATAATGTTGTCGCTATTCGCTAAGTATCAGAATTATCCGTTTCTTCCTTGAAAGATGGTGATTTTTCAAGCACAAGAATACAGAGGTAAAAGACCCTACACAAAATCAGGTTGCTACACAAAAATGTAGCAAAAGCAATACAGCATTCTTGCCCAAGTATGCAATAGTATTGCATACAGAAGCAGGGATTCCCTAATTTTTAGTCTACAGGGTTCTGATTTGCATAATCTACTCTATAGACTTGTGATAGTTCCCCCTTAAATTGTGATGCCTTTGACGTTCTTAACAATGTAAATGGATCCAGGTGGATTTGAATGGTCAGCAGCTTTCAACCACAATTAACCTCAAATAATGGGCTCTCGGCTGATTGGCTCCTGTGAGCAAATCATGATAGAAATAGTATAAGATTGAAGGAATGACAATTTTCAATTCAGTAAATGTTAGTGCAGTGTATTTACTGAACAAACATGCGTGAAAAAAAGAAGGAAAAAAAATAAAATAAAATCAAAGATCAACAGTGATAATTCAGTTAGGGATGGTATTGGTTCAGCCAAGGGTGGTTGTAGTAGTGAAAGGAGAAAACCTCACATATAGAAAAAGGAAAAAGAAGAAAAAAAGACATTAATCGAAACCAAGTTCTTCGGTTTTCATTCTAGCGTTGCAATACGGATTCATCTCGGTGCAGATGTTACTTTGTGCACTTGTGGTTTAGCTTGGCAGGACATGAGGTGAAGTAAAGAGGTAGCTCTGCACGGTTTTCGAGCCCTGGGAATGCAGCTGCGTTAAAATTTGGTAGGGAGAGTTTTGCCGCCCATGTGGTCCTGTCCGGCTCGAACCCGGATTAGTCGGCTCTCAATGTGGTGTCTGGAAACCGGGTGGTCTAACAAAAAAAAAGTCCAAAGTTGAATCCACCCGCTCTATATTGCATCATTTTCGGTTTGGAGCGACTTAGTTCAATTTGAGAATGAGAATACTAATTTCTACATGGAGTCTTGCCGAGTACAAATTAATTACCTTATATTAGTACGATAGAGGTTAGCAACTTCATTCGAAGTTTTAACTTTCCTCTCAGTACTGGGACAAAATAATTATGGCGAAACATAGTTAGCTACAGTTTTTAGCTGAAGACCCCACCAAACTCCGACAACATCTCTGTTACAATAGAAAAATGTCACTAAAATGATTGTCACCCTAAATTTTAGCAACAACAAAAGTAAAATTTTATTGATAATATCCTATCCCTAAAACTGCTGGTACATTAGAGATCCTTGTCCATCAAACTCACAACAAGACTTATTCAGCAGCAGTTATTAACAAGTACTCGTAAATAATAGACCGCAGGCCCATTAATGCAAGCAACGGCAGGAGCAAAATTATTTCTTTGACAATAATGCCACCCCATGAAGTCATGAACAGTACTAGAAGCTTATGAACCTCAGCCAACTGCAACAATAAATGAAATTAATGGCAATTCTTATAATCCATCACTGCTGCAAACTGCTTATGCTCACGAGAGGAGTTTGTCACGATCTTCATGAGTTGTTGTTTCAACCCGAAAGAACAGCCAGTTTGGGTTACATATATTCGTCTATTACTCTGGCGACTTGTGGTTAAATAAGTTTGAGGGAATTTTTTTGGCGAAAAACTCTCGTCAGGTGGCTTCTCTAAATATAGTTTGGACTTTACGCGTACTTATTGTACATACACTCATGATGCTTATCTCACATCTCAGATGCAGTGACATAGCGCATCGGATCAGTAGAATGCTGAATTAATATATGATATTCTTTTTACACTTGAAGAATATTAAAATTTCTAGCTATATTAATTAACATAAGAATGGTCAGACAAAATCACTTAAGGACAGTGCAAGGATACTAGCACATCGGAATGAAGCCAGACTTGACTATCATATGTTTGAGGTATCTGATCTTGATCTTTTATTTTTAGGTGTTGTACTCCTTTCATGTAAATAGTTTTACGTATTCATCCAAAACTCCAATTCGATCCGGTTATAACTAAGCTTTTATCTTTTGGAAAAAATTTGCTGCTTGTCGTTAAATCTGTTTAGAGGCTTTTCTATTCATTCACGCTTTCAGCGATAATTCTTGACAGCATTTTTTTAACTTCACTAAATAAAAGTCACTAAAAACATTCAACGTCAATTAATCATCGATATATGGGTATTTGTATGTACCTCCTTATAATTCAAGTACTAACCTTTTTTTTTTTATCTTTTACGGTACTTTTCCCGAATAATAGCCTAGATACTTTTCTAACCGGAGAAACTGACTACTTGATGATGATATAAATTATCATGCTTGACTAAAAGAAAATGACGTCTTCAACAGTAGAAAGCTATGAAGCCGGCCTCAGCCAACTGCAACAATAAATGAAATTAATAGCAATTCTGCCACCGAAATGATGAACTTTGAATGTTTGAGATAATCAGCCAACTACCAATGTACCCATCAATTCACTACAACTTCACACAGAATATACTGGCCACATCTATATATACTTCCTCTTTGATGTTGAAAATACACCTCACTCACACTCATTTAACGACTAATTATCTTCCTAGTTGGTTTTCTTCTCTCAGCAGATCACCAATAGTAGAATTTCTTGAAGCACAATCTCACTTATGGTTCTAGTATTTGGTTGCGTGAATTCACTTGTGATAAAAAGGTTTTTGGATCTTGACTTGCTGCTCCTACAACTTTTCATAGCCCACACCAAAATTCTATGGTGGGGTGCTTGTGGGAGGGATTTCTAAATGCAGGTACTTGTAACCAACTTCCGTGACATAATCTTCAAGTTTTTACATTCAGAGGTCAAGTATTATTTGGTATGTATACCTTTTGCAGTGCAATGGAATTGGAAGCACGGAAAGGCAATTGCGTGTCTTTTAGTTTATTCAAGGACTTGGAACAAGTTTCGGATTTGTTTCTCTACAGGAATATGGGGGGTCTTGGGAAGAAATACATGTCTGAAAAGAACACAATGGTAAGAAAACATATCATTTCATCCTACAATTTGTATCATGAATAATGATCCCTTTTATCTCTTGTTATTGTGCAGGCGGCACTGGTAAAAAGCCTAAGGAAACTAAGAATTCTTAGTTGATCCTTGGCGGGTTTTTGTGGACCCTCCGAAGCTTCCAACTGGTAAAATTTAAAGAAAATGGTGCTAGTGGAATTTGAAGGTAACATGTATGTTACGTGCGTGATTCTAATCCATCTAGATTTAGTAGCTAAAAATTAAAAATACAAATGTGTCCAGGATTGTCTGCAGGAAAGAAGAAGAAGGGAATGACTGAGGTATATGCCAAGATGGAAGAATGGATGAAATAAAGAATACTGAGCTGGAAAAATGTGCAAAACTCTCAAACCAACCAACAATTGTGCCAGAATTGGAAGCTGCCTACCAAAGTTTTGAAATATTGGTGAATGTTGTTGTTATTTTTAAATTTTGCATATAAAGAAGACATGTGTTTTGATCTGAATGAGAATAAATGACATTTTTACCAAAATAAAAATAAAAATAAAAATAAAAATACAAATGTGCATTGAGTGCATGTTGGTTTAGCCAACTAGTGTCAAACCGCATTATAGTTATGATAGGTATGGAAGTCCTTTGAAGAAAATTGTATCCAATAATCATCAAGTAATAAATGTTCTTGGAGAAATACAATTTGAGATGTGAAAACTTTCACCCCTGAGAGCCCCTTGTATAAATTGGAAGTATATATGTGCTATGTTCTAGTGTTTTCAATTCTTTACTTTGTTTAGTTATATTTCGTTCAGCATTCTTGCATCGCAATGGGACTCTACAGAATTGCTTATCAACACGATGGTGCCATTACGTTTCTGCAACCAAGCGGCACACAGCAAAATGTTCACACCGCAACTTGTACAATATTTGTGTTCCCAACTGTTGCTTAATTTTCATACTTGTATACTAGCTTTTGGTGCATTAACTCATATAATAGAAGACTTAAACGTTGTCTGAGTATCAGAAGTATCAGTTTTTCCTTTGAAAAATGGTGATTATTTTAACTTCAAGATAGAGAGCTAAAAGCCCCCATAAAAAAATCAGTTATGCTACACAACTGTAGCAAAAGCAATAGAACATTCTTGCTGAAGAATACAATACAGAAGCAGGGATCCCTTAGATCGACAAGAAGATCTCAGGTTCTAGTCTAAAGAGTTGCCAATAGTTGCCCCTGAAATCGTGATGCATTTAACATTCTTAACACTGTAAAGGGATCCAAGTGGATTTGGATGGTCAGCAACTTTTAAACAGAACCAAGTTCAAACAACGGGCTCTCAGATGATTTGCTCAAACAGATGATTGGCTCCTGTGAGCAAATCATGATCAAAACAGAATAGGATTGATATGGATGACTATTTTCAGTTCAGCAAATGTCACTGTAGGTTATTTACTGAACGATGATACATGAAGAAAATTTTTGCAAAGGCCCCGAATATGAGATTCTTTAGACTCCACATTCACTCAAGAAGCCAAAAGGTTGCAACAACGAAGCAACTGGGAGGGCGTAACAGCCGTACTCCTATCTTAACAATTACATGAAGAATAGTTGGGGAAAAAAAAAACTTAAGCAACCTCAAGTACCGAAAAGAAATACTAAGAGTGTGTTTGGAACCATGTAATTGATGAGATTTCATTTCAAATCTTCAAATTTTGTTGTTTGGAACATTAAAAAAAAGAATTGGAATTTGATTTCATGGGATTTGACTGGATTTGTTTGTATGAAATCCGAAGAAAAATGGTCGGATTTCATGAGATTTCGATTTACTTGAATTAAAAGTAGTTATTTACATATCTTACATTTTTTTAGGATCTCTCCAATAATGAACCCACCACCACCATCTTCATTGCCGCTACCGCCACATCACTTTTACTACCACCAACGGCACCGCCACCGCCACCACCACTATTACCACCACCACCACCACCGTCGTCGCCACCACCACCACTACCGCCACTGTCGCTGCTGCCACAACCACCGCTAACACTACCGCCACCACCACTACAACCACCACCACCGCCAGTACTTCCACAACTACCACCGTCGCCACCACTACTGCCACCACCACTGCCACCACTATTGCCACCACCAGCACCGCTAGTACTGCTACAACTACTACCGTCGCCACCACTACTGTCACCACCACCACCATTGCCACCACTGCCACCATAGCCACCAATAATGCCACCCCCACCACCACTGTCGCCACCACTACTGCCACCATTATTGCCATCGCCGCCGCCACCACCACTACTGCCACCACCGTTATTGCCGCCACCACCACCACCACTACTGCCACCACCGCTGCCAACATCACTATTGCCACCGCCGCCGCCGCCACCACTATTGCCACCACCACCACAACTACTATCATCGCATCACTATTGACGTCAGTTGATGACCACCAGTTACACCTTGTTACACCTCAATACCACCAGTTCCATCATTACCATCATTACCATCACTTGACCACCTCACCACTTTCACCGTCGATGTTGCTACCCCGTGCAGTGCTGTCACTACCACCGCCACCACCACCATGTGGTGGCACTAGCACACTTGAAACCACTTACCGTAATATGTTTTTCATTGTAAGTCAAGGATATAATTGTCTAAAAATGTATTATATTTCCATTTCCTATGTTCTCCAAACACAAAATTGAAATTCCGAGATTTTAATTCTCTTTCGTTCCAAACAAAAAAAAGTGAATTGAATTCCAAATCCAATTCCATATATGAAATCCAAATCCTAAAAGAATTGGTTCCAAACGGACCGTAAAGCAACATGAAAAGAACCGTTATAGTAGTGTGTCACGTAGTATTTGTAGAGTAGTGACTCATTATTACTATAGCTAAAGCGTGTTGCAATTGTATGTTGCACCTAGAAGAACAATGTCCTCTTTAATGAGAAATATGCACTCAACTACTGAGCTAGCAAGAGCTTGTCCCTTAAGAGAAAAGACATGGCTTGTAATGGTTATCGAACTCACCAAGTTCAATAGACCAAGTTACCATGTGTCCGGACAGGTCAAGCTTGTGAAGGATACGGCAGAGTGGCTTGTTGGTGAGTACAACAATTGTGTACGACTGGGAGTATAGCTGAAGCTTTTGGGTAGCAATCAAGATACTGAAGCCGAGCTTCTTCGTATTAGGATAGTGGAGCTCAGCCTCTTAGGGGTCTCTACTAGTGTATCAGATGTCTCAACTATAAACTTCAGAAAGATGAAACGCGCTTCAGCAAGAGCATCTATCATATTACATCGCATAAATAGCTAGAGTGGATGCTGTTAAATATCGTACCCAGAAATGTTTGATTCAAAGCCAGATAATTACATCTAAAAGCAAATGCATTGACAAAGTCTTCATTTTGTTGAAAGATATAAACCCTCGACCGGATGTATCAATCTCACATCGGGTAAATAATCAATCATAATTTAATATATAAGTCTTTTAGGCCTCTCCCTCTATTACCAATTAGTCTTGAGTTGGATGCTTTCATCACAACTTATCCCCAGCCATGTTCTGCCTAGGAAATAAAAAATAAAAAAAAGGTTGAAGTTAATAATTGTTAAAGAATGATATACATTTTTGGATTCATTATCTAAAAGCTTGAAGTTTTAGAGCTGATGACGATTTAACATGGTATTATAACCATGGATTGACTAGGTCTTGGGTTCGGTTCTTCTTGCTTGCATATCCTCCCCCTCATCCCTAATTATAGTGCAATTCATGCTTTATTTATTTCCACACTTGATGGTGGTGCACACTGATTTTTCTCTCTACGTGCAATCAGGATTGCACATGAGAGACTATTATAGCGTGATATACATTGTTAAGCCTATCCTCTAACACCTTTAACTTTTAGAGCAGATTTCAACTTCTTTATACATGAATGATAGAAAGACCATTCATATCTTCTTTACAGAGGGGATGAAAGTATGAACAATCGTTGCATTGAACACATATATTGTTATGTTTTTTTGTGCCTAACATTGGATAAGGATTGGTAGATATCTACCAAGATCCTATGTTATATATATATATATATATATATATATATATATATATATATATATATATATACACACACACACACACACATATATATATCTGCTTAGTTGCCCGGGCGATCTAGCCGTCCAAGCACGAAAAGTTGTCAAGTAAGCGTTTATTTGGACACACTATCAGCTCGCCATGTTGACTTTTTTCTTAACACTTTAACTTTAACCCCCCCCCCCTCTCTCTCTCTCTCTCTCTCTCTCTCTCTCTCTCTCTCACACACACACACACACACACACACACACACAATTGTATAAATTAAGAGATAATGTGCATTTAAATTCACATGAATTCACATCTTTTAAAGCCTAGACTTTAGCATCTGCAACTAAACTTAATTGTGGATTCTGATATTGTAATACGCCTCCTAAACAACACGATATCTATGTACTCTTCGTCACAGACTAGAAGTTTCTCGATTTATCTTTCTATTGAATAATTTCAAATTTTCTTTTTTTAAATTTCTGTTGATATAGGTCACAATGTGAAACGTTTTCCTCTAAACTTATATATATATATCCCCTGTCTCCCCCTTTTTTAAAATTCATATCGTCACTACCATGTCTCTTCTTTTATTATGTTTTTAGTTCTCATGCTTTTGATCTAACATATCTCTCATAACTCTAGCTTTCGCCCTTCTCACATAAATCTCACTTGCTCCATATATTTTGTTGGACATACCCGGTAAGTTCATAAAGCACTTACTTTCATGGCTATGTTTCGTGAAAGTTTTCGTTCTTTGTATGTAGGAGACATGGATGATTATATTTTTGTTTTTAGCATGAAAACTTTCTACTTTCTTTATATGGGCGACAAGGTTTGAATTGTGCTTTATATACTCTTATGTTGTTATGTTACATGTTAATGGTCTTTACCCCCCATGTCATCCTTATAAAACGTTTTCCTTCATTATTTCAAACCTAGTATATTGTTGTTCTCCTTTCAAAGTTAGTAGGTTTCTGTTTTTCCTTTTAATTGTTCATTTGATGATATATATTTGTTGGTAGTTTTTTTCCTTCTTTTTAGATAAATAATTATCACTCATCACCCTTTTTCTCACAATTTGAAAACTCCGTATAATCTAAAAGGTATGTAATCCCTATAAAGCTGGATTGTTTATGAATATTTACTTCTATTTTTCTTTTACTTTTTAATGGTGGCATTTCTTTTCTTTTGATGTTCAATGAAAAAAAATTGGTGTGGAATTCTAAATCCAACCTAAGGTAGATCATAGTTCTCGTTCTCTTAGATTCCACAAAAGTTTGTCAATGGACCGGCCATAACCAACTTTTTGGCCTACATGATTTTCAAAGTTGATCATCCATCAAGTGGCATGTCGATCCAAGTGCAAGAGTTGGGGGCTATCCACATATTATACCTCTGTCAGCAACCTCATTTTGATGATTTTTTCCTGCAAGATATCCAAGGAAAGATAATCACAAGCTAACCATCTGGCCCAAGCGGCATCAGGCCTGATGTTCCTAGTTAGCATTAACGAAGAGATCATCACAATTAGAAGGAGAGAATTAACAGTGTTACAAGACAGGGAATCGGATAGGTGTGGCGCACCGCCTCAGACAAATCCCAGGAAGGATTTCATGGATCCATCTTATTTAATAAGAAAAAGAGAAAAAGACCTAGCAAATGACTTTAAGGTGTCCAAGAAGGACATAAAAAACCGGGAGATGAGTTTGAGGACTAGGTTACGTAACATGAAAGTGTTAGGCAACAGCTACGTCCTTTCAGTCTCTACTTTGTTTTTAATGAATTTTGGCCTTAAAAAACACGTAACATGTAAAACTTACCCTGGGTTAATTTTTAGATTTTTTGGCTTAAACTCGACATCTGGGGTCAAATTGCCTATGTATCCAATTGGACTACTCATATTGAAAGCCGCAGTAGTTTGACACTAGTCCTACGGGAAGTAGTCTACATTTCGAACCTAGATTCTAGACATAGAAATGTAAAAGACTATTTCTGATATTTTTTAATTGAAATGTGACTACAAGAAGGGGATGCAATCTATATGATTTCTAAGCTAGAAAACTATTGAAAGTTACCTTTTGATGTAGCTTTCCTTGAAGACTTGAATATGTTTTCCGAATGATCTGCGATGCAAATACTAGAAGGAGACTCTTATAGAATGAATATTAACGGTTAAGATTCTTGAGAGAGACAACATATTATTTCACAAAAAAATTGTACACAGATTCTAAAAAGAATAAGCTCTCTGACATTTAAAAATGAAAGTCAATTGCCCTTTTTATAATACTCAGGGTCGAAGAATTTGATAAGATTGATAATGTCGATCTGAAAGGTAGGAGATAAGTCAGAGTAAATGACAAAGACGCAGATTGACAAAAGTCAACTATCGGCTGGTTAATAAAAAACTGGCCTGTTTTACCCCTGCATTTTTAAATATTTTCTACGAATTAAAATAGGTAATTATCTTAATTAACTGCCAGGGATAATACCAGATTTGAAAAACACTTCCCATATTCACACCAATTATTTTGTCTCCTCCAAGTCAAACTTACCTTCTTGACTCTAACCTAACTTGGGTTAACCCTAACCAACTAGGCTAGTTATCCAATGGAGTGTGCCTAATTAATTTGGGCTAAACTAATTAGACTAGACTAGCAGACAGACTGCTGGACTCGACTAACTAAGTTGAATTAAGTAATAAGGCCTATTACTTATTATCTAGTTTACATCTAACATTAAATAATAAACTTTATCTATTACTAAAGCCTAACATTAGTCAATAAAAAGACAAAGTAAAACTACAAAAATGGAGTATCTACAGAGCCCCTAGGTGAGGGAGCTTGCATGCGAGCAAACATCACCGTAAAAAGCACATTTTTCCCGTAGAAATATGGAAAAGGACAAACGACTCAAGACCAACTCAAAAGCTCACACAAATATAGGTCAAACCTTTGCAAGGTTTCTTACATATCCCTTGAAGGAATCTGATCAACGCAGTTTAGAAAATAGATGTCGTTCAAAGTCAGAGCCAACAACGCGTAAAAACGGATGGACGTTTAGGCACATGGAAAAGACTTATGTGCGAAAATCGGAGCCATCGACACTCGATAGCCATTGGACGCTTCATGTGTAGAAGTCGAAGCTAAGAACGCGTAAAAGTGGATGGACGTTTAGGCATACACAAAAAAGACTCATGTGCGAAAATCGGAATCAACAACGTTTGGAAGCAGTTGGATGCTTTGACACTAAGGAAACAATATCTGTATAGAGGGCTCACAAGAATTTTTGTGGATACATCAACTGAACTGGAAGTGGACTAAGAACAAAGCTGAGATAAGAAGGTATGTGATCCATATATCAACCTAGACTGAAGGTTTTCTACCCCTTAAATAGACTTACACTAGAACTAAAACTCAAAAAAAAAAAAAAAAAGATGGCACGTGACTTTCAGGTACTAACTTGGACTGATAGTATAATACTCGCGGACTAGATCCTTACTAGGAAAATAGGTCACATATTGACCGAATTGAGGGTTACATAACCTCAAACACGAATTTGGACTAGGAAATGGCTGCACCCTATGATGGCTGCCTACACACACACATATGTAAAAGGATCAAGCCCAAACCTAGTTCAAACTAGATTTGAAAAGAAGAATGTACGTGTGTAACATCCTGGAATTTTCGGAACGTTAGTCACTCGCTCGATCACTTACACTAAGATAATAATACCTCAAACTCAACCAAATAATGCCACAAGCTGTCAGAGTAACTAAACCACCAATCATAATCTTAGTAAACTATCGTAGATGAAACATCAATCTAAGTCTTAAAATTTAAACAATAACATTCACCCACGCAGGGGCTCTAATGATAAATACTAAGATCAAATCTCTTTCTTACACTCGGTTATAATCCATTCTCAGGAAACCTAATGCTGACAACTCCTGCAAAAAGGAAGTCAAATGAGAGTGAGTTTTTGAGAGCCTAGTAAGGTCGATCAAAGATTTAAAACAACAACGATTCAGAAAAGTTTTCATATAAAATCAAATGATAGTTTTTAAAAGAATTTTCAAATAAGACACAACATTTCAATATAGACGAACGATTCGAACAATTTTACATTCAAGTCTAATAACATCTTTTCGAAAAACTTTTAAATGAAACCACAGTTATTTCGATATATACATAGGGACGGGTATCAACTCAATCCCTCAATTAATAGTCATTCAAAACACTTCAGGTATAATAAAACATAAATAGGTAATAATGAACATGGGCAGTACACTATAACATATGTACGCTGACTAGTCCATTTAAGTACTAGTTTAACCCAACCAATAGACCATCCTTATAACTCCAACATTACGCACCATCCTTATAACTCCCAGAATTACTAACTCATGACAACATTTAGAATAAATAAATACAATTGAAAATATTTTACAATAATTGAATCAATAAACATATGAGAATGAACAAGAATTCCAAACGATCGCTACAAGGCTCAAATTAGGGTTTCACGTGCAATTTGTAAACATTTTTATATCAATGATAAAAATCAAAATCCAATATAGTTCATAAAACTGTTATTATAGGCATTTGAAATCAGAGCAATGAAATTGAGTTTGGATAGTATTCCTTACACTTAAATGAAAATTATAGAATCACAGTTCAATAGATTCGTAAAGCTGTTATAATAAAACATTTGAAATCAAAACGATGAAGTAGGGTTCGGAAAGAAAATCCTTACCTCGATCCAAACTATGCTAGTCTTAACTGGATACTCTTCAATGTCGACCTAAACGGAACAATCATATTGTTAGAATACAGTTTATCCTACGATATTGTGAACTTAGAACCAACTCACTCTTACTCTTAGAACGACTCGCTCGTCAGTTTTGCAAAATTATCAAAATACCCCTCGCATTAAAAATTACCAAATGCCCCCGAACTTGTGCCAAATTACCAAAGTACCCCTAATGCCTAACACACCACTGTACCCCCCAAAACAACTCAAAAGACTCTTTAAATGATTAGGTGGGTGTTTCAGACAAAAAATGACCTTTATGGGAATTTTCTGTTCGGTACCCTTAACCCCCTCTTAAGTTGAGTGCCAAGGATCTTATTTCAAAAGTATATCAAATGGTACCGGAATGCTGTGAAATTTTAGGCACTCAAGCATCTCAGTAAGATCATCATTCTAAAATTTTGGCGAAAAGCAAGTTTGTTTGTCAAATAACTCAAAAGCTTGTTTTCAAAATAAAACCATTTTATATCCTTTGCAGGCCTAGAAAAATCTCAAAAAATTCCACAATGTAGGTTTCGCAAAAATAAGAGTTCTAGTTTTGCACTTTGCCCAAATATGCTCAGAAATTTCTTAAAAGGTTTTCAGAAATATAAGAATCACAAATTTCAATGAGTAATGAATTTTCTAAATCAAATCAAAGTGGCTAATAGAAACAATACATCTCAGCGCAGACTAGTTTTGTTTAATGGTTATTTTGGAGCCTAAATAATATGAATCTCAGAACCTCAAAACTAAAAAGTTGAAGAAGACGTTTTGAGGTTTCTAGAAATATAAATTAAACAAAAAACTCATGAGTAATTAATTTTCTATGACAAGTCGAAGTCGCTGTCAAAAACCAATAATTCTAGAGTTTTACAGTGAATTGACTTTAAGGTCATATTTCAATGTGCAAATCTCAGATTATGAGAAAACTCAAAAGTACAAAGTTAAAGGCGACACAATTAGGTTTTCAGAAAGTGTAAAATTATCTCAATTGGATTAGTAATAAAAGAGATATGATAAAAAATATAATCCACTCTTATGCTGCTCTACAACAGCCTTCTTCTCAAACACACCCACATCTCACCCTCTGAAACATACACAATACACACACAAACCCTAGCACTTATACATCAATACCCCTCTAAAACACACCCTAAATCATAATTTAAAACACCCAAATAAATATTAAAAATTAGAGAGAAGAGACTAGGGATTTACCTTGAAACTTCTTGGCCTAAAAGCTTCCTTTTTCTCTCTCTTTCACTCTCTGGCTTTTACGTACAAAGAGGCTTACTGAATTGTCTATGACGGCTAGAAACTATAAGAGGGTATTTATACTAAACCTAAAAAGAATTAAATTTTCTTAAAAACCCCTTGCACTTTTTCTTCCTAACTTCACCCATAGACTTAAACATTACGAAAATACCACAATTTAATTAGATTAAGGCAAAACTAAAATTTTATCGAGACCTAAAAGTTTCGGGTGTTACAACGTGCCTTAACGCACCAACCTGAATTGGGGGTCAAATACCCTCGGACATAAACCTAGACTAAGAGAGAATGACCGGTGAAGAGCTGAGATGATAATCGACTCTTCTACTAGAGTCACAAAGGATAAGGATGTTATTATTAATTCTTTGTTTCCTTTTTAATTGGTAACTTTTATCACATCTATATAATCTATTTAAGAAAAAAAACTCTTTTAAATCCTAAGGTCAAGAAGTAGACTCTTAAGATATAGACTTAGACAAGACAAAGACACTGACCAGAGAAAATGCATGTAGAAGGACTTGGCCATTCAATGGACTGACAAGACAAGGACAGATATTATCCTGACTGTCAATAGAAGAGAATCACAAGGATCCCCTAGCAGAAATACATGCAGATTAAAATAACAAATGCAATGTACTGGGCGAACAAAAACAGACATTATTCTTACTATCAGGAGAGGGGAATCGTAAAAAGCCCCTAGACAAAATTCATGCAGACACAATGAACCATGCAATAGACTGGAGAAAGACATACATTATCATGACTAACCTAAAAGGGGAATCACAGGGAGCCCTTAGACAGAATGCGTGCAGAAAATGCTGAGCATGCGGCCAACCGAGTGAACAAAAGACATACACTATCACGACTATCACTAGAGGAATCACTGGGGAACCCCTAGACAAAGATCAGGCAGATGATGTTGACCATGAAACAACACATGAAGATTGTCGTGAAAGGGGAATCACAAGGATCCCTTAGAAAAAATATGTGCAGGTGATACTGACCCTGGAATAAAGTGGAACAAACAAACAGAAATGCGACCATGATTGTTAGGAAAAAGGGATCACAAGGAGCCCCTAGACAAAATGGATGCATATAAAACTGACTATGCAATGAGCTAGATAAAAATTGACAACATCACAACAGTCAGGGGATGGGAGTCACATGGAGCCCCCGTGTTAAGATAAAAACACATGCAAAATAGACATTATCCAAACTGTCATGAAAAAGGGACTAGAGGGCCCATTCAATCAATATGCATGCAGACAACTTTGATCATGCAATAAATAAAAAAAGAAAAAACAAAGACAAACATTATCACGACTGCTATGAAATGAGGCTTATATGGAGCCCCAAGGTGAACACAAGAAAAACACAAAGATAGACACTATCTTGACTCTCGTGAGATGGGACTCCTAGAGATCCCTTATGCATATGGACAAGACTAACCAAGTACTCAACTGAAGGAAGATGGAAACTAGCCCGATTGTCATGAAAAGGGACTCAGAAGGAACCTCTAGACAAAATATATGCAGATGAAACTAAACATACAATAGGCTGGATGAAGCCAGAATCTATGACGATTGTCAAAGGAGGGGATATCCCATACAACCTCTGGATTTAGACAAAATGCAAGCAAAGACATACAATATCCTGACTATCAGGAAAAAAAACTCACTAGAGACCCCTAGACAAAAAATGTCGACAGTGTAGCATACAAGACGACCTAAGACAAACATTGTCCCGATTGCCAAGATAGAGGACCATATCGAGCCTCTGGACATAATGCGACTGAAGTTTTTTGATTGAAAATATTTCAATTCCTTATGATCAAATGTCATTCAACTTTACGAAAAAAAAGTTACTTCTTACCTTAAACACACGAGTTTGAATCCTTAAGACTACCTTGAAAAGTTTGACCCCAAAAGATGGATAGTGAGGGTGTAAGGTGCATGAGCTGAGAGGTTGGTGCGTATGCTGCGGAACTCTATGAGCTGTGAGGCTGATGGGGTCTCCACCCAAGACTACTGAAAAGATGAAAGCATAATGACTGAGATGGACCAGAGTGATTAACTATCAAAAGTAAGACAAGAAGCTCATAAGGCACGAGATAAATTCATAAGGCTTCTTAAATTATCACCGAATGGGTGGCAAAAATGTATGAAACAGCCATCAAGAATAAGGTAGGCCAAACAGGTCATGAAAATTAATGGGTCATCATCAGATCATAACACATTAGGTTTGGAAGATCAAAAATTGAAAGGTCATCCAACAAGCCATAGGGAGGTGAGCATATCATGTCGTAGTATACTGGGCTCAAAAAGGTGCATGGACCACTATTTTCTCTCTCTCTCTCTCTCTCTCTTTTTAAAATTTTTTCATTTCATTTTTTTTTACTTCATTAAAATGTAAAAGAGCACTTGTCTTTCTTAAATAAGCATAACCTCAGGGAGGACTTTATAATGTGGGACAAAATGTAGGCCAGGATATGGGTTAAGAAACGAATGGTAATATGGCTAAAAAACCCAAGTATGAAACCAATGCCCCTAGCATGTGTTCATGGAAACCGAGCCTAGAAGGTGACTAAGCTGTATACGTATCCCCATTAGAGGAATCTCGTCGAACATAGTTCAAATCGGATCTGCTAAATATCAATTCTTCAGACTAAATAAATGGCAATTCTTTGTGCTGAACTTCGACAATGATTCTTCAATTCCCTCTATTTCCTTTTTTCTTTCGTTCTTCTTCTTCTTCTTTTTTCCTTTTTTTTAATACTTCTTCCTTTTATCGAGATAGAGATCACCACGATTTCTATCATCACCTATCTTCAAGATCTTGGTTCATATGTAGGGGAACCCTTTCCATGTTGAGTTGACTTTGCCGCATTACTTAGGAGATGGGTACACACAAGGAGACTACGCGCCCTAAGGTTAGAAATATAGGCTTCCAAAAAGAAGGGCTTTACTGTTTAGGCACAAAAGGGATAACAAGTGGTAAAATTTTAGTATATGGTAATTAGGATGATACGTGGTGGCCAAACAATGCCTGCAATCATTGGGAATGCTTATTGCAAGGAAGACTTGTGCAAACCTACATTCCTTCGAGATCTCTTTTTTATCTTGCCCTATCTTCTCGCTAGACCGCCTTTTTCAGGGTTTTCAGTCTAACGGCTTTTTTTCTTCTATCTTTTTTTCAAGGTGAATGGTCCAAGTTAGGAGAGGGAGTAAGAGAGCTTTGAACAGGAGAAATTCTTGACATCGATATGATACCCTGTTATCTTTGAAGATTTGACTTGTTTTTTGTGAATGAGGGGTTGGCCAAGAAAGGAAGTCACAGTCTTTTCTTGATAATTACTTAGAGTCTCATTTAAATGTTAAATTTTAAACCAAATTCTTTCTTTAGGTTTTTTGACATTCATTTCTGAAGAAACTGACAATTTTCAAAGCAAGAGAGAATTGCCCGATTTCATACCGGTAGAGTTCATAATTTACTAATCCGTTTGGGATATTATGCAAAAGATGATTTTGAATTTAAACTAGTGATCTATCTCGTTGACATTTCTTCTTTGCAATCGGGGGTAATGATCTCTGTAATTTCAAGCTTAAATGTTGGAATTGAATGTCATAAAAACCCAATGAAAGAATTAGGTTTGAAATACAAACTCTATCTGACTCAAACTTTAAAAGGGACTTTTAGGAAAGAGAATATTTTTGGCTTTTTATTTCTTTTTATTCATCATCTGCCGCATCGGACTAAATCGGCGACCAAAAGTTAAATAAAAATATTAACGAAAAACAAATCTGAAAAAAGAAAAATCTAGAAAATACTAGAAAACCCATCAAATGTTTTGGCTCGACATCATACACGGCTCGACACTGAAAAATTCTTTGACCATCAATCAGAGGGCTAACCGATCGTATCTAATGTTGGGATGATCTAGGAAAAAATATCCTCCTCTTAGTCAATAATAGAAAGATCCAATACCAAAAAAGATGTCTCAATTATGCTCACTTAGTGCACTAACAGAGATTTTATCTTCATATTAGGTCCGACATAAGGTTTCACTTCACATTTATCAATCAAATCTTGAATGGCATGACGGAGGGCGACATTTTTTTTTGTGTGACGACCGGCTCTTTGATGATAAGCACAACGAGGTTGGGTATCGTATCCTTCGGGTGAAACAACCGATGCAGGATATGTGGCAGCTTGGCAATTAGATCTTCTTGTAACAATTGTTCAAAGACTTTGGTCAGTGGGGCATTTAAGTGGGTGAACTGTCGTCGTAACTTGGGAATGGCTTCCCACACTACTTGTTGAGACCTTGCACTTTTGACGTTATTTACCCTAGCTGGCTTCAACAGAGCATTGGCATTTCTCGCATCGCTTGTGTATCTTCTCATCTTAGTTTATTGGGGTATGGTTCCCTTATTAATAGTGTCTTCAATTTATATTTGTGATCCCATTAATGTTTTGAAGGAAAAGTGACACTGCCCTAAAAGATACTCATGGTACAACGTTAGAAAGTTGTTCCTTATCATGTTAACATGTTCCTATTCTGACTCCTTAGGCTTTTGTTAGGTAGTCTCCAAATCTCTTCGAGTAGTATACAAATCAGCATTGTACTAGTACTGATTGACAAATTTCTCACCACGTCTTCCATGTTTGCACTCTTGAATCTTCGAGGGTGAAGAACCATCAAGCAGCGGCTCCGGGCAAGGTTCAACAAAAAAGCTAAACCAATTGATTCTGGTTAACTCCATAAGGAGTTAATGCTCGTATAACTACACATGGATTCATGGATCCATTGTCCCATCGAGTTTGTCCATATCTGGCATCTTAAAGTTCAAAAGGATTATGTCGTCCAACCTATGGCTAGGGTATCGAGGTCCATTGGGTCAAAGGTTTTTCTTATCTTAGCGATCTGTAACTTAAGCGTAGCAAATGTTTCCTCCCATTCCATGGCAATAGCCTGTCCCTTATCATTAGATTCATACTGCCATCATATTCAAGTCTGGGCTGTTCTTCCCTTCTTTCTCTTCGATCTTAGAATCCTTTCCAGATTCTTTGTTTTGCTCTTTTTCCATGAAGAATCCTACATTCGAGGCGATTTTGGTATGCTGAGCTGTTAGAGCAGTGATGTTAGCTTAAACATCTTTTTGTAAATCACCATGGATATGGACAAGCTTATTAGGCTGTCGGCCATTGGGATCCGCTTAAGTTTTTCAGAAATATCCTAATACCGGAGCTTTGTACTGATTCCAGAGCTTGTTACCTTGATATATATATATATATATATATATAAAACATCAACTATATTACCAGCCAAAACAAATCCGAGAAAAGATAATCTAAGAAGTCCTAGGAAAACAAAATGAGATAAACTAAAGCTAAGGTTCCTGCTTGTCATTATGCTCAACTTGGCATCAAGGAATCCTGTGACCATTGTCTAATCTGTGGCGATCAGGCCAGCTGAATATACAATGTCCTCCTCCTGATCAGACATAAAAAGATCTAAAGCCAGAAGAGATGTCGCATCCCCACTTGCTTAGTGCACTGACAAAAGTTCTTCTTTCACACTGGACTCAATAGGAGGACTAATCAAATCATTGTCGATAAGGTCTTTGGATAGCGTGCCTCAAGGTGATACATTTCTTCATATGATGTCCAAGTGCTTGGTGATATTCACATCGAGCTTGCATGTTTGGCCCTTTCAGTGTAGCTGATGACGAATAAGGTCATCAAGAGCATTATCAGCAAGATGGTCAAGGAAAATACGAGGGACTGGCATTCATTTCTCTTAGAAGCTCTTTAAGTGTATAGAATATCCAAGAGGACAAGCACGAGCACATCCTTATTCGGCCTAACACATAACCATGATGTTGTTTTGACCATTAACGTGACCGTGAAGTCTGCAAGAGTATCTTTTTGGAAGAGCCTAGAACCAGCAGACTATTACCAAATGATGTTGATCTAGCTGGAAAACTTGGACAAAGACAGATTGATTGCCCTGGGTTGGTCGAACGCGCAGAAGTTGAGGGTGGCCAAGGCCTATGACAAAAAGATAAGTCTTTAGTGGTTGGATATTTAGTTTGGAAAGATGTATTGCCTATCAGGGTGAACAACATATCCTTCAGAAAATGGTCCTCGAATTGAGAAGGATCGTTAAAAAGTCTTAGAGGTAAAAAAAAAGGAAGTATATATTGGCTTAGCAACTTGGATGATGTCCCTTGTCATCGCTCAATCAACAACAAATACTAAATCAAATACTAGCCGAGCCAATGGGAGGCTAGTGTCTGTTGACTCCTAGCCATTTCCTATGCTCTTGCCTACTACACACTTCACTCGCAACCAGCCAGGTGGGCATGCAAATGGGAAGATCAAAATTTCCAAATGAGTATAAAGCATAAATAAAGCAACAAAATTGAAGCCATGGGGAAATAATGTGTAAGGTGGCAAACAACTAGGCAATAACAAAGAGATAATTAAGCACCAAAAAAAAAAAAACAAAGAGAGAATTGCATTAAAGATTCATTTAGAAAGGTACACTCACAAGCAAAATGCTACACGTATCAGCCACATTTTTGGGGCTATTGTATAGCTATACTCTTAGTTACCTAAACGCCTTTGGTTTCCAAAGACTGAGAAAATTGATGATCCAGAAGGAGCTCAATCAAAAAAAGCTCTTCGTGTTTTGAGAGCTCTTGGACACTCCGGTGATTCTGTGATCAACTAGAGGCTGGGTTTCATCCCTTCGTTTGGATTGTCTTTATCTTGGTTGGTTTCGTTTGTTTGGGTTCTGTTTCCCCTTAGATAGTCTGGTGTTGCTTTGATCTCGTTGGTGGTTGAGAACGGTCTTCTGCGGTGAGATGGCTTTCGACAGCTTCGGCTCGGACTTTTCGGAATCCCCTCATACTTTGGCCAGGTATGGTCGCCTGCTTAGCCTAGACCCTGATGTGGTGGCTTGTCGGCGGCATCTATGGGCAAACACGCTAATCGGGCGTATTATTGATACGCGCAAGCTCTCTGTTCAGCTTCTCCAGCGCCTTCTCAACCACTTTTGGCGTCTCCACGGCCGAGTTGTTGTTGAAGAAATTGGCAGCCTGCTTGCTTTCCATTTTGCACTCCACTCGGACATGGAATTGGTGCTTAAGGCTAATCCTTGGAATATCTGTGGCACCCTTCTCGTGTTACAGCGCTGGCAACCATCCATGGCAATTGAACAAGTTGAATTCCTATCTTTTGACCTATGGTTGCAGCTGCACTTTATACCCATAGAGCTATTTTATCGTGATATGGCTGGTATCATTAGAAGTGCTTTTGGGGAGTTTTTGGCCATAGACTGGAATTCGGTGCGACAACAACGGCGTGATTTTTTCAGGGTGTTAGTTCGCATTAGGCTGGATGATCCTCTCATCCCTGGACTTTTCGTGTGCACAAATCAACGTGAATCTCACTGAATTCAGGCGCGTTTTGAGAAAGTTTTTCATGTGTGCTATAGGTGTGGCGTTCTTGGCCACAGTATTGACACTTGCCGATTGCCGTTACGAGTAGTGCGCGATCGACTTGAAATTACATGTCTCCGGTACACTGCGACCGATAGAATCACAATGCTGGCACACCGGGCCGAGCCTTGCTTCACGTCTGCGTTAAGGGCTTTTGCAAACACTAGTTGGAACCGTACGACACGGTTCAATGTATTGATGATGGTGACGAATTGGAGCTGGTCTATGGCACTGATCGCAGGTCTAGTGTTGATTCTGAACAAGATTCAATGGTGCACATCCATGGTTTAACGGTGAATCGGAAAAATGAATCGGCCGGACTCACCTTTTCATCAAATCTGTATTTTTCACCTGAAAGTGTTTGCTCTCCTATTTCCACTTCTGATGACATGGTTGTTGATGACGTGGCGCCGTCTCATTCGGCGCATGCCGTGTGTACCACATCAATTGCCACGTCGGTAGGTGAAGCTGAGTCAGTGGTGCCACTCGTCAGGTCAGTAAAAATAGGCGTGCATGTCTGCCAGGCCACTTTGACTGAGTCTATCCCCTCACTTACTGATCATTTGGATAAATCTGCTGGCCTGGGCCACTTACAAATGGGCCGTGACCTCCTCTTGAGAGGACTAAGAGGTGTGAATTTTGGGCCTGTCAATTCAACTGGCAAACATGCATGTGGTAAATTGTTATCCCTTCTTACCGGCCCAACAAACCTTGCGATGGCCCGTCAAACAGAAAATGAAGGCCCTTCCCTCCCCTGGACAACTATGGGCTTGGACCTGGATCATTACGGGAGCTACCTGGATCATTTTCAGCCAGGGACTCATGACTTCGAAGCAAGCACGTCCAAGCTTGCTGGCATTTTACTTGCGCAAACCCAATCACTGGGTTGCCTTTCTCCTTCCTTCAGTCTTAGAGCCCCTGACCTCTCTTCGGAGGATTCCAGTCTTAGAGCCCCTCTTGCAGCCTCTTTGGTTATGGGTTTGGCACCAAACTTGCAATACCCAATGACGCCTTCGGCCTTGCTCGGGACTGTTTCTTCCTTGTCGATTCCCATTTGCTCGGATTCTGCCTATACTAGTTCCTACGACTCTAAAAAATGGGACATAGACGAGGTTGTGGAGCTTTGCCGCCCTGCAAACTCATTGAAACGCGCTCGCTCATCGGACTGTGTTGAGATGGACTCTGGCACTGGGAGGAGTTTTCAATTAAAAAAAAAGGCAGAATTCAGACTTTCCGGAGCATGCACCTCGCGCGGCTTAGGCCCGTGTATTGACGAGCTCTTCATCTTCATCTACCTCATCCTCTGGTGGGCGGGAACAGAAACGAATGTCATCAACTTCGGATGTAGACTCACTGAAGGGACTTAAGCGACTTCGCATTCTGGAGATTCAAACACCTGACCAGCCTCCCGGTACGCTGATAAACCTATGTTCTTATTGCCTGCCTCGCATTTTAATTCTGAGTTCCCTGTATATTGATTACTATTTGCGGGGTAGTGGGCTTTCTAAGTTTTGGCTCTGGTTGGTGGTTTTGGGGCTCGGTTCTCAAATTGCGAGAGTTCTTGCCGTGAATCCTTTTTGGCGTTGCTGGTTTTTGCGGCACTTGGTAAGTGCTGTTGGTCTTCGTTTGGCTTTGGTGGTTGGGCCTCACCAACCACGGGTGGTTCAATGATTATTCTATGCTGGAACTGTGGTGGCTTTGGTCAATCCGCCACAGTTAGAACAGCCGTTCGTTTGATCAAATTACACAAATCGAACATTGTGTTTCTTATGGAAACCAAAGCTAGTTATAGTTTAGTAGCTTCTAAGTTTATTAAATTGGGGTTTTCTTCTTTTGTGGGACTAGACCCTATTGGTCGCAGCGGGGGGCTGTGGCTTGGTTGGCAGACCCCTGTGTGCCTAACAATTCATCATGTTAGTGCGAATTGTATTTTGACGACTATAATAGGCCAGTCGGGGGCGACTGAATTATACGGGTTTATTTATGGGCACCCTCAACTTTCATCCCGGTTGCTGACTTGGTCCTCAATTGCGACTGTATTAAGTCCTTTCTCCCTTCCCACCTGTCTATGTGGGGACTTCAACCAAGTATTAGAATCCTTTGAAAAGTCCTCTGGTGGTACTTCGGTCCCTGCTGGTAGCTCAGCATTTCGAGACTTCCTAGCTCAGTTCGGATTGTCGGATATCTGCTGGGAAGGGCCCCTCTTCACTTGGGTCCGTGGTTCACCGGCACATGGGTTTGTCTATGAGAAGCTAGATCGAGTCTTAGCCTCCGCGTCCTGGGTTGTTCTTCACTCCACGGCCGTAGCCCGGAATTTAGCTATTCAGCGATCCGATCATGCCCCCATTCTTTGTAACACGGAAACCTCATGCTCTGCGTTTCCCTTCCCTTCTCGCTTTGAGGCCATGTGGTTGGCCTCCCCGAACTGCTTAGCGCTCATCCGGGAGCTATGGTCTGGCTCCGTTATGGGCTCACCGCTCTTTCAGCTAATGCGTAAGCTGAGCATTGTGCTGCGTGCCTTACGCTCCTGGAGCTCAGTTAGTTTTAGTCAACTTGAAAGTCAGATTAGGATGGTCCAACACCTGCTTCCTGAGAGTCAGTCTCTGGCGGCGGGATCAAATGCACCCAGTTTTGATGAGTTTTTTCTGCGTCACCGACTAGACTTCCTTTTGAAATGTGAGGAAGTCTTCTGGGCTCAGCGATCCAAAATTACTTGGTTGGAGGTCGGTGATCGCAACACAAAGCTCTTCCATACCTCCACTATCATCCGTCGCCGACAAAACTTTATTACCTCTCTCAAAGATGACTCTGGTCGTTTGGTGTCGAATGAGGTTGTCCTCCGCTCATGTCTGGTGGCGTATTTTTCCAATCTCCTTGCTCCGACACCCCATCCTCCGGCTCAGTACCCTCAAATGTTAGCTTATCTCAACTCTTTATCCCTTTCACCCTTGTCTCCGGGCCAGATCTGTCATCTACAACAATCTTTCACGCCTGGGGAAGTTCGCCGAGCGGTATTTCAACTTGGAGATTTAAAGGCACCTGGGCCTGACGGGTACCCAGGCATCGTGTTCAAGAAATGTTGGGGAATCATGGGATCGTTGGTTACCTCTGATGTGCTATCCTTCCTTCATTCTAGTCGGCTTCTGCGATAGGTGAACCGTACTTATCTTACCTTGATCCCTAAAACCAAGTGCCCGGAATCGCCCGGGGACTTTCGGCCCATCAGTCTTTGTACTGGCATTTACAAAATTATCTCCAAAGTGCTCGTTAATCCGTTGAAGCCTGTGATGTCTGAACTGGTGTCACCCTATCAGAATGCTTTTCTGACGGGTCGTTGTCTCGCTGATAATGTCTTGCTTGCGCAAGAACTTACTGACTGTGTGCGCAAGTGCACAAAAGGGGGAGTCATCCTAGTTGCTCTGAAATTGGACTTGAGTAACGCTTTTGACCGGGTTCGTTGGGACTTTGTCCGTGGGATTTTCTCGGTACTGGGCTTTCCCGCGAACTGGGTCCAGCTAGTTCAGCAATGCTTATCCTCGGTCTCTTACTCTCTCCTGGTGAATGGGGCCCCCACCCCGTTTTTCACTCCCTCCCAAGGTATTCGCCAAGGTGATCCCTTATCTCCTTATCTTTTCCTGCTTTGTGCGGATATGCTCTCGGCCAGCCTCCTCCAAGGGGAGCAACGTGGGCTCTTTCAGGGCATTAAGGCAGGGAAATACTCACCATCGATTTCACATCTTCTATACGCCGATGATAATTTCCTCTTTTTTCGTCTCTCCAAGATTGCTCTGAAAGACATTGAGGTAGTTAAAAAAAATCTTGCATGCTTACTGCTGCTTTTCTGGACAGTGTATCAATTGGGCGAAATCCTCCCTGGTCATTAGCCGTAATGCTAGTTCTGAAACGCGCTTGCTCATTGAGAGGGGGTTTGAGTTTTCTGGGTCTTCGAATTTTGGAAATTACTTAGGCATCCAACTGGACATAGCTGTGAATAAGAAAGAAATTTTCCGATCGCTAGTCCAGAGAGTTCAAGACCGCTGTGCGCATTGGTTAGGTCTGTTGTTGAATAAGGCTGGGCGTGCAACGCTTATTACTTCGGTCCTCTCTTCCTTACTCGTTAACTATATGTCTGTCTTTAAATTCCCTGTGGCTGTTTGTAAACAATTGGATCAAATCTTGGCTCGTTTCTGGTGGTCTGGTGAGGCCTCGCGTCGTTCTATACACTGGATAGCGTGGCCTTCACTGTGCCTCCCCAAAAACCGCAGCGGGTTAGGGTTCCGTGATTTTCGGTTTTTCAATCAATCTTTACTTACCAAGCAGGCCTGGAAAATTTGGGCTAATCCTCAGAGTCTGGTTGCGCGGGTACTTAAAGGGCGATACTTTGCGCGTCGACACTTTTTTCAACTGTCTCAACCTCGTTCTTGTTCCTGGATTTGGAGGAGTGTCCTCACTGGGCAACGCATTCTTAAACAGGGCATGCAATGGCAAGTTGGTGATGGACGATTGATCGCAGTATGGATGGATTGGTGGCTGCCTTGTGCACCCCCGCACATCTTGCAACCATACCGTTCTACCGTCAATGCGGATTAGACGATCTCCCACCTGTTTATTGCCAATACATTTACCTGGGATCTGAATCTACTCCTTCCCACCTTTCATGAGGCCATTATAAGTCAAATCCTACAACTTCGCTTATTACCGTTGGGGTCATCGGATCGCTCGTTCAGTGTCTTTTGTCGGGGTGACAGTTTTTCTGTTGCCTCCGCTTATTGCTTTCTAGTCCGGACAAGGGCCAACGCGCCCCCCTCGCGCTCTCCCCTGACTTGCACCTTTTGGTCTCGGCTTTGGAAACTCCCAATCCTAGAGAAACTTAAATTCTTCCTATGGCAATTTAGTCATCAACGTTTGCCACTCTTGCCAGAGTTACTAAAACGGCACTACCCTGTCAGCATTTCCTGCCCATTATGCTTATCAAGCCCGAAAACCCAGAAACATCTGTTTTTCAACTGCGTTCATGTTCGATCAATTTGGGAAACTTATTGGGGAAGCCAAACACTCTCCTTGGCCCCGGTTCATTCTATTTCAAGCTGGCTCTCTCATTGGTTGCTACAATCGGCTTCTCCTCGCACCTTTGCAGTCAGTGCCCTCCTTCGGGTTGTGTATATCGCAGTTATCCTCTGGTCCATCTGGTTAGGGCGCAATGCCTTGCTCTTTCAGGGGAATTTTTTTTGTGTTGGCTCGATTATTGCTCAAAGTCGAGGTCTTTTGTATAGTATCATCCACACCTCAGCTTTTCAGATTTCTTGTCGCAAAGCTGACTGCACCTCTCAGGCATACCCTGATGTTATTGTGGACTGCTTTGAACACTTTTACCCCCTGCCACATTCCGTTTATTTTTCAGATAATTGCGATTGCCCGCTGCCACATTCACCAGTCTTTTGCTCCATTTCGGTTGTTGGGTCCCCCGTTGATCAAAAGTTTGGGGTTGGTCTGGTACTGTTCAACAAGCTGTGGTCGCCAATTGGCGCAACTGTAGACATCCTTACGGCCAGGGATGAATTTGATGCTTTTCAGTTAGCCTTGCAGCTTGGTCTCAACTGGGTTGTCAGATTTCAGTATTATCATCCTATCTTTCTATTTCCCGATTGTTCTTTTCTGGTAAATAATTCCTACTCTTCTTCCAAAAAAAAAAAAAAGTTACCTAAATACAACCTAAGAGGAAATACTAGCCCCAGATAACTGGTATAGACCAATGCCTGAATAACAGCTACTATCAATTGACCCATCGGCCCATTCTCTAGGCTATGAAGAAAGGAGGACACAGAGAAAAAATTGACGGTTCTCATAAAGGGTTAAGGCAGATGCAGTGATTGAAGATCATTATAATCATTATGGAACTTCAAATATTACCTGGTCGTTGAGAATTTTTAAAGGCAGAACTTAAGGCTCTGTTGACTAAACTTTCAAATTCTTTTTTCGTTTCTAAAAAAAATTAAAGAGCAGTTAAAAAAAAATTACAAAAAAAAGTGTGATTGATAACCCAGTTTTTATTTTGAATTTTTTTTTTTTGTGTTTGATTACCCAGTTTTTTTTTTTTGGTGGTTTGCGGTGATGGTGGTGGTGGCTGCCGGCGGTGGGAGGGTGGTGGTGGTCTAAAAAAACAACCAAAACTGAAAACCGAAGCTCATTTTTAGAGTTTTCAAAAAACAGTCTTGGTTTAAAAACTGATTTTTTTAACTGAAGAAAAAAAAACGAAAAGTGGATAGCAAACGCGTTTATTTTTTTCAGTTTTCAAAACTGAAAAAAAAAAGTCCTGTCAAACGAGGCCTAAAAACCTCGGGATAAGTTGAAGACACCAGTACCATGTCTCCTCACAATTATGGTTGTATTAAACCGTCAAATCAGAAGACGCGCTGACGTGGCACATGAAGTCTAATGTAGCACTCACAGCAATTAAAATTGTTGAACACACTTTATTAAGGAGCATTCTTTATACCATAAAAAAGTGCAACATATCGACCTGGGCGAGGCTGATAGATTTGAAGGCATTGAGCATGCCACGTCATCAATGATAAGAAATCGGCCTAAGGATTATGATTTACTTAAGGTTGATTTGCACTAATGTTAGTGGAAAAAGTTGGCAACTGTTAAATCACACCATCAAACCGAGACATAATGGCTTAACAACGTGTGGTAGGTTCTGCACATAGGCAAGAGGCATGACTCCTTCACATAGGACCTAAAACTTTTCCTTATTTTATATTATATGTCAACAAGAGGAGAGTTGTAAAGAATGTGGCAACGGTTGGATTGAAGCTTAGCCGAGGAGGGAAAATAAGGTCATGTTCGGTCCAAACACTTGGCAACGTTGATTCACTCAAGAGGACTTAGCGCGAGCACAATAGTAAAACATGAATATTGTGCACATGACAGTTCCAAATTGGATCGTTATGGAGGCTTGCCGTAAGCAAAGCAACAAAGCAGGCATACCAAAGAACACATATCAGCCCCAGATTTTATCGACCAGAGGCCAAATGATTACAACTGAGCTATAAAAGCCATAAATGTTGTCTGAATTAATCCTCTTTAGCACCAAGCATAAGCTATCACGTACTTTCGTTATCAGGCCTTCATTTACCTTAATTAAATAGATTTGTCTTAAGCTAGGGCAAAATATTAAGCCAATTGCATGTCTCACCCAGGCAACTTCCAAAGTATATTGAATCTTTGTATCAAGTGCTATATACATTTAAGGTTGCATCATTTTCACTGTATAGCTCAGATGTACCCATTATGGAACTAAACTGGTTTTTTTTCTTTCTTTTCATTGTATTATCTATGCTTGACCTGGTTAGGAGGAAGAGTGGAGTAGCTACAACTTTAAATAGGCAAAAAGAACTCAAAGGATATTCTTAAGCTCTCATTGATCGATTGAAGAAGTCAGACTAAGCACTTTTCCCCCAAAAGCCAAAGGATTAAAATTATTTTTAGAAATTGTGTTTCACATATCGTCCCATCAGGACTTGGTATGCCTGCGCACCTCACAACCTACGCACATCTCTAACATGAGACCACACCACACCTCACGCGTGCCTGAGAGTTTCAAGGCAAACATAATCATAACTAGGATCTATGGAAAAGACTAGCAGTAGTATATGCTCTTGATCCTAACATTTATATGACGCTTCACTTGATTTCTAGCCATGTATAAACACAAGCGGGTTTCGACAGATCTTGCAAAGAAAATGAGCAAATATATACAAAGTAGTATGGTCAATCAGAAAAAGTACAGGGGACCATACATAATACAGTTTGACTATCACTATAGCAGTGAAAAACTCAAGGTAAGGTACTTCCATGAAACTCCAGCTTGGGGTAAAACCACAGTAGCTTCAAGTGTATTATAGCATTGTGCGACCTGGAGGGAAGATGTGCCGGAAATGCCTTACATTAATTGTAAGGACTACCATTTCATGGGATACAAATATATCACGCTTTACAGACGAAATCACTTCACAAGGTCACAATCATAGCAACAGGTGCAGTCCATGTATTACAATAGAGAATAACCTCAGTGCAGGCCCATCAACGAGGGTCGAGCTTTTAATCACTTCACGTACACCAGTGAACTTGGCAACAACACAATAGGCAAATAGGGCTCCTTGCAGTAAGCCATTTAACCATACCATCTTGATGCAGAGCAAGTACTATAGACTAATGTCATAGGAACAACATTAAGATTAGTTGCAAGGAGTATACAAGTCATGTTACAACCATCACAATCACCGAGTAGCAGCAGGTGCGTACTAGACGAGAACTTCAAAAAAGAAAGAAAAAAAAAGCAATAAGAAAATAAAGAAAATCTCAACTCTTCAAGTTGAATGCATAATTATCATAACTGAATCGGATCATGTCATAACTAAATGAATTGGCACAGACTCTGGAGCGGGCGGGGATGGACGGGACCAAATCTCAAGCGAAGCGTCGAAAGAACAATTTTTCTGATGTTAGGAACTTTGATGCTAAACAAAGAAGTCGTGATACAAAACAAACTCGAAGCCCTTGCCGGATGCAGGTAGAACTTGTAGCCACTGAAGTTGCCTTGTTCTTGCATCGCGTCAAATTTGTGCTCGAACTTGAAGCATTTGCCCACGGTGCTCAGTCTGAGAAGTACGAAAATGTACAACCAAAGCTTGGCTGGAAGGACCTGAAACTGGGGAAGCTTGCTTTGTTGCTTTGTCCCGGGCCAATCTCAGCCCAAAAGAGAGAAGGAAAAGATGTGGTGGTATCTTGGTAACCAACTCGTTAGAAGGGAAAGCTAAAAACTCTCTACAAAATTAAGCTTGGTTTTCAAGTTTTACTAAGAGGTTGATTCTGAAACGATTCCAGAAACAAAAAGAAAAGAATTGATTTTCATAATCAGCTTTGAACTATTTTTAACATAATATTTGATCACGTGCCGAAAGTTGCTCAATTAGTAGTTGAAAGTTGTGTTAAGTATGTATTTGAAAAAAAAAAGTTTAAAAATTACCCAATAATTTTTCGTGCTCAAGAACATGATTTGAAAATTTGAGCGCACATTTTTTGGTCAAACCCGAATTCCAGAATATGAAATTAGTGTTGTGTTTTTTCTGCCCTGGTCACCCACAAGAATTATGCGTGTAAGTTGACGAACCTTTCTCGTATGATCTTGTACTCGTTACCATAGTTAACCACCACGAAATATTTGGGGGTAGGAAGACAACACTTTTTGAAAGAAAGTCCTAATGGTTCTCTAAAAGTGATTGGATTATATGAAGCTTCAGAGATGAGATCATTTTCCCTAAAGTTCAACTCATTTTTCAAGGTTTGGACAGTAAAATCTGTGATTTCAAGGTTTTTATACCTCCGAATGTGAAGGCAAAGTCCCAAGTCAATTCATCAAGATCTCAAGTTGTCCCATTACTATAGAAAGCTGGCGTTTGCGCTGTCTGAAGGGACGTGGAAGCAGGAATTTCCATGGGCTGAAGGCGATTTCGCTGTGCCGGAAAAGGAGGGAAGAAAAGGTCAAGTTTGCACTGTTGGTTTCTCAACTAAACCTGCAACATTTCTTCAACAAGGATTGGAGTGAAGAAATTTGTCTTTTGGGTACTTCGCTTAGATCCTGAAGGTTTCGGCTCACTGAAGCAATAAAGGAGAACATCTGACAGACAAACTCCCGGATGAGATCTGGAAAGGGCTCATAATTCTTTTTCAAACTTCTAACCAAACGTTCATCAACTATTCAACTCCATTATCTCGATGAGTCTGATAATTGGCTGCTGCAAGCACGTTCTGAATGAAAGCAGAATCTGATCATATTGAATGACTATGTTTTGATTGAAGAGATTAGTATAGTTTATTTACAGAGCAAACATGCATGTAATAACACTCTGATGGCTAGCATTACAAAATTTGAGTAAACTTACAGATCTACAAAGTGCCTGAATATGAGATCCTCGTACATGGCATACTACCAGAAAAGCCAAAACTCGAAGAAAACCGCACGTTCTGCTGCTGCTATCTCGGCCCTGAAAGACGTACAGCAGAAAGATATGCATCACTGTTGCAATCTGATGGTCCTGACGAAGTGCCCTCCTCGCTGGTCGATTTCAAGAAGCCCGCATAAAGTCGGGAGCCCATTTGAGAAGAAGTTGGTGGTGGAGGGACAACACTGAGACCTTCAAGCATCTGGACAACTTTTGTCATTGGTGGTCTTAGGTACATATCATCCTGTATACACCACAATGCAACTTTAATTGCTATAGGAACCCTCTCGTCGTGTTCGTCTATCTGCAGCTTCGAGTCGAGGATGTCTTTCAGCTTCCCTTCTTCCAACATCCTGAAAGCATAAGATGGAAAATGGGATTTCTCTGAGTTCTCTGACACGTCATAGCTTTTCCTACCACCAATGATCTCAAGCAATACCACTCCATAGCTATAAACATCACTCTTCTCAGATATCGCGTAGTTTGTGATCCACTCTGGTGCAAGGTACCCCCTAGTTCCCCTTAGCGTCGTGACAACCTGGCTCTGCTCTCTAGTCATTAGCTTAGCTAGACCAAAATCCGAGACTTTGGCAAGGTAATTATCATCGAGAAGCACGTTCTCCGGCTTTATGTCACAATGAACGATTTTCACATCGCAATCCTCGTGGAGATATGCCAGCCCTTTGGCTGTGCCCACTGCTATGTTGTATCGCGTGTCCCAATCCAACATGAAACCCTCTTCATTTTTCCGAAAGATCCATTTATCAAGAGAACCATTTGCCATGTACTCATAAACAAGGAGGCGGTGAGCGCCTTCAGCACAAAATCCTTTGAGCCTCACCAAGTGGTGGTGATGGATACTGCCAATGATACTAACTTCTGCTCGAAATTCTTTCTTTCCCTGACCAATGCCTTCCAATTGCTTCACAGCCAATTGTGTTCCATCTGACAGAACCCCTTTATAAACTGATCCAAACCCTCCTTGCCCAAGTTTCATTGAGAAGTTACTAGTAGCAGTCTCAAGATCTTTGTAACAAAAACGAACTGGCATCCCGGATAAACTCTCCAAGAAATTATCCTCTTCAGAGTTGTCTTTAAGAGGCTCCGGCAATTCCTTGTTCTTCTTTCGGTAATAATAAATTCCAGCAAAAAGTAGACCAAGAATCACAAGTACTGTACAAACAGCTATGATGGTGATATAGAGAACACGTTTCTTGCTGCTTCCACCCCCTCCAGGATTTCCTCCGCTGCCTCCAGTACCGGAGATCTTAACGAGTGAAACAAAACCAGAAGCACCATTGGAGCTTTGCAAACTTCCTATCTGATCAAACATAAAGCAATTCCCGGAACTATTTTCGAAGAACAAAGCAAGACAAGAGCAGTTGCCAAGGCAAGAACTCTTGCAACCACTTAAATCGGTCTTAGAAGAGGGTTGAACAAAACCAAGCGCAAAATACCCGAGCCCATCCCCGGGACTCACAAGCTCAAAAGAACCCTTTGATCCATTGCATGAATTGGCATTTTCCGGCATACAGTTCGGATTCGAAGCAAGATTTGAAGGGCACTGGCAGGTATTGACATCAGAACATACAGAATATGGACCACATGGTTCAGGTGTGCTGCAAAAATTAAGTGGAATTTTGGTGGAGGAAGGATTAGCAGAACCTCCGCTCTGAAGTCTAGAAAATGAGATAAAGCCGTCATCTCCTAGAACAGCAATCCAAGTGGAATTTGTGTCAGTGTCCTGATTGAAGATAAATTGCCAGAGTAAGACTCTGCTTTGGTCATAAAACCTCCATGATTTGCCATCAAGCGAGGCAGTACTCATTTCACCGCCAATTTTATTGATGGTTCTTCGGTTATCCTTTACCATAGACCAGTAAGGCTGTGGAGTAGGGAAAGCTGCATAAAGAATCATATCTCCAGACTTGATTTCAAGGATATAGCTCAGGTTGTTATTGGGATTGCTTACAAGTTTCATCCCTTCACGGAATTCCTGGTTGGACAAAAGGGTATCTGCTGGATGGCCAAAACTCTGCCAAATTATACTACTGTCATTTCCTAGCAGCAACAGATTCCCAGAATCCTGCAATTGCATTGCAGAAACACCCTTATTGGCAGTACCCGCAGACCAAACTACTGTTTCCCCACTTTGTAAGTGAGCATCACCACTATCATCAAACACAAAGTTATCGGAATTCGAAACTGGGAATCCTCTATTTGCAGACCAGATTACCGTTGAACTGCTCAAGTGTTTGACAACAAGTAGGAACATCGTCACATCTTTGGTAGGCTTGAAGCCTAAGCCAAAATTTGAACTGTTGGATACTAGAAAAATCCCATCATTATCTATCCACTTCATCTGAGAGGCTTGAAACCCTGGTTCCAACTTGCCAATAACTTGTACACTAGCCAGACAAGTTTTAGGCAGAAAGAGAAATATCAAACACATTGCCATAACATAGCAAAATGTCCTAGTCTCCATGATCACGTCAATAAAAAGACGATATTCAGCTGAATACAGGAAAATTGAAGCCAAAAATGAAAATGAAAATGAAATTGAAGGGATTTCAATTTGGAAATTGAGGGCCAAGAAAGGAAGAAAAGTAACCCATGAACTGTTTACATATGAAGTAAGTTCCAATTCTGCACCAAGCAATGATATGAAAACCCAAAATTCTGCAAGAAAGCTGAACAACTGGTTTTACAAACACCAAATATTGAGATTTAGAAGTGCATACCAGCATGACATGAGACCCCCAGATGGAAAAGGACAAGAAAAGAAGAGGATCATCAATGTCAATTCATGGGTAAGCTTCAATTACCCATGAACCCATATAAAAGTTTCAAGAAACCACAAGAGTCAGCAAAAAGAGACCACGACCACCAAACTGAACAAAGACCCACTAAAATAAAGACTGAGCAAGAAGAGAATCACCAGTAACAATAAATGGGTACTCTTGATTTAGCCATGAAACGAGATAAAGACCCAATTGCAGCAGCAAAGAAGCAAGCTTTACTGACAGAATTACATACCATTGAGAGGTAGGTATCAATTCAATACAACAAGCTGACTAAATTTGGGCACAAACAAGTGGATTTGCAGACAAGGGCCTCTGGCCTTTTCTGGAATCAAGATGAAAAATACAAACAGAATGCGCTGAAACAGCTTTCTTGTGCTTATGTCAAATAATTGGAGAAATATGAGATGGGTTTCAACCTTTTTTTAAACGTTTTTGTCACAAAAACTTTCAAACTGGGATTTTGTATTATGTGGACGACAGATCCATAGTTAACTTGTTTAATCAGATAATGGATTGTTTAATCGAGAAATATACAGTCACACAGATGCATATAGGGTGCATATGTGTATATTATTATGAAATGTTGAAAGAAGGTGGATGGGGAGATCCTCAAAGGAAATGAATGCTTGCTGTGATAGTTAAATGTGAGGTTGGACGAATGTGAGGAAAGAGTCAAGCTCTCTCAACCAACTCGTACCGGCGTCCATGGATGTCAAGCAACTTGAGAGATAGTGGGTCCCTTGTTATAGTCAACTTCTTGGAATACCCCTCTCTCTTACGAGATTAATTAAAAGATAAAAGTGGAATTAGACTTCCTCTAGAGCTTGAATATCTTATAAAATCGAATTTGTTTTAGACCAATATGGAATTTAAATAAGTATTTTACTTTTTTGTTTTCGCAAATAAAAGAAAGGGTTAATTAGAAAATTGTTCCGTGTGATTTACACATTTTTGCACTTTACCCTTCGTGTTTACAATATTTGTAATAATGTCCCCTGAGGTTGACGAAATCATTGTAATTAACTTCAAAATCGAGCGGCCGTTCAAATTCGGCCGTTAGCAGCCCACGTGCACAACACTCCCAGTTTTCGCATGGGTAGATCGGTCATTTCCAATCCCCATGTTCCCTCCAAAACTGTCACTCACTTCTATTTCCCTCCAAAATCTCTTTATGCTCCAGTATTTCTCCAGGGGTTTCAAGAGAGGAGAGAGAGAGAGAGACTTCAGGGAAGGAGAGAGATAGAGACTTCGAAGAACCATCTCATGGTTGATGTCTACTGTCAGTGTGGTCAGAGAGCCATGAAAAAGATTTCGTGGATAGATCTAAATTCGGGGCGAAGATTCTGGAGTTGCAGCAACCAGGTGGGTTTTGTGTTTAACCCTTTTTTTCTTCAATTTCCTGATCTGAATGAACAATCTCCTTGTTCTCACTGGTTGGTAGGTGTGGATTTTTTGCTTGGCGTGATCCTCCAATCACGATTAACAGGTCAAAGGAGAGATTTTGGAAGATTGTTGCAATTAGTAGTTGGGTGTTGCTTCTAATGATTGTGCTTGCATTATTGTCTGATTTTGGCGATGAGACAGAGGCCGTGAGCAACATTAGAGGCAAAGATGTGGGCAATAGCTTGTAGAAATTGCTAGGAATGTAATGAATTAGGGAGTTTTGTAATGTTTTGAGCTATGGCATGAGGGATTGTACTAAAAGAATCAACATCCCATGTTTCCAAGTTGTGTACTGAAACAAAATAATGATGCTAATTTCAATTTCAATATTTTTGCATTTCTGTTCCCTGTGGTTTGAATGTTAATGGCAAAAGTGTCCCCCGTACTTTTCACATACCGAGCAAAAGTGTCCCATGTATTTTGCAATTTTGTCCCCTGCCCTTTAAAATAATTGACAAAAGTGTATCCTGGGGTTTACATTTTCAGGACAAATATGTCCCATGTACATTGTTACATGTTGAAATGGACCTGTCCCTAAACACTACATGTTGTATTCCAATTATAATACAGCACAATGCAATTGCATCATCTCAATGGCAGATATCTCTTTCATCACAAGTGCAAAAATATCTTTTTCATCACATGGATGAAATAAAACATCATCACAATCTGTCATTACATTACAACCAATGGTTTTTTCATCAACCAAATTTTATTTCCAATTAAATTACATTACATCCAATAACAGCTGCTCTTGATCAAATCTTCTTTACAACCAAATCTCATCAGAATTAATCAAATTACATTACATCCAACATACAGATTCACAATCAATGTTTTTGTCATCAATCTTCCAATTAAATTACATCCAACATAGAAACATTATCATCCTTTCCAATTCCAATTACATTCATCATACAAAAATATATACTTTGGCACTATCTTCTAGTGTATATAATAGGCTTCCAAAAACCAGCCACCTATTAATTTATCTACTACCTTCCAAAAATCATCCAACCTACCTATACTTTGAACAAAAACTAACAGTGAGTCCTCTACATTCACAAAACTAGGCTACACTGGCATCTGAACACTTTTGCTTTCCATTTCCCTTTGCATCAGCCTTTGTCTGTCCTTCACCTTGACTCCTTGTAGTTGCTCTTGATCTTGTGCTCATTTGTCCTACAGTTGGATTTGGGGGCCTCCTTTGTCTTTTGAATTCTCATTCATCTGGCTTGGACCTCCCTTGGATGTCTTCTCTTTCCCTATGCTCTGGCCACCTTGGCTTTGGCCACCTCCAACAGCTGCATCTTTCAGATTTGACAAACTCACGTACCTCTTACCCCCTCTCATTATGAATGGAGTGTCTTGGCCTGATGTTGGTTGTGGCTCTACCATGCTTGGTATAGGCCATGATGGTCTTTGGGTTGTTGACTGTGGATTTGGCATAAACCTTGCTGGTATCTGCTCCGTAACAGCTGAGCTTTGTGGAGCACCTTGGCTTGGTTGGGATGAAATTTGTTGCCTCCTAGTCTGCACAAAGACATTTTCAGTAAATACACATATTTATAAATACAATTCAAAATACATTTTTTGAGTTTACATACTGGTAACTTTTACATTCTTGGGGCTCTGCCCCCCCCCCCCCCCCGGCGGCTTGTTGCCATATTTCCTTGTTGTGGGGCTATACCTTGCTCAGTTGCCATATTTCTCTGTTGTGGGGGCTCTGCCTTGCTCAATTGCCATATCTCCCTGTTGTGAGGCTCTGCCTTGCTCAGTTGGCATGTCTCCTCGTTAAAGAGGTTACAATACATTAAGCTAAAGTTTAAACAACAATTAGGCCAACTAAATAAAATCAATAATTGCTTACTGAGGAAGTATTATGTCTGTTGCTCTGGCTTTTCCACCTATTGTGCCCAAGCTGATGGCATATGCTGCATCTAGTTGTTGTTCTTTTCCTTGACATCTTGTCAGTGCCTATGTTATCCTCAGCTTCATATTTGTCTATTCTCCTCAGTTTCTTAGGTCTACCACTTGGCCTTCTATAAGTGATGGGTAGAATGAAGGGCAAATTACTTTTAGGCCACATACTTGGACCATTCATTGGGTTAATGATGGGTGCATAGGACTTCTTGTATGTTTCAATACTGTATCACTCATGGATGAAATTCTCTACTACTAGGTTCTTGTGCCAAATGCATGCAATGGCATGGGGACAGGGAATTCCATTCAAGTCCCACCTCCTATGGACATGCTACCTGAAACCTCAAATCCCTTGAGTGTGATGGTATCCCTTCGTCAGCATACACCTTCCATCTTTCAATTATCCTCTGTATTGTAGGACAAATCTCATCATTCCATTCCTCAGCTTGTTCCCTAGAAAACCTCAACCTTGCCATCAAGGTATTTCTTATTGTTTCAAGACAGGTAATGATTAATTTATCCCTAGCTTCTTTTTATCATTGCATTGAAGCTCTCACAATAATTATTCAAAAGAACATCACATTTAACATATGTACTAAAATGTGACCTAGACCATTCTGTAGGTGGCTTATCATTAAGCCAAGCCACTACCTCCTTATCTATGTCAGCCATCTCTTACATTCTATGTTCTTATCTCACCACATTGGTTGCCTTGGCTGTAACAAACAAAGCATCTCTCAAAGTAATCCTAGTAAACTCTGCTGCCTTGAAGTTTACATGTAAGTGCATAACACAAAACCTGTGCTAAGTATGAGGATACAATGACTCTATGCTCCCAACCAACCTTTTTTGCTTGTCAGACAAAAATGTCCATCTCAAACTATCTTCTATCTCTAAGTCATCACCTAAAAGCTGTACAAACCAACCCCAAGAGTCTTTGTTTTCAGCCTCCACAATAGCATATGTCGTTGGGTACATTTGGTTGTTGGGATCAATGCCAACTACAGTCAAGAGCTGACCATTAGTGGGACCTTTCAAAAAGCACCCATCTAGCCTTATCAATCTCCTACACCCAGCTTTGAACCCTTCCTTCAATGCACCAAGGCATATATAAATCCTTTGAAACCTATACTCACCCTGTCCTAGGCCTCCTGGTTCATACTATAGATCTACAGTGGTGCCAGGATTATTTCTCCTTAGCTCATCAATGTAAGAGTTTAACTGCCCAAACTGTTTCATTATATTACCCTCAACCATCATTGATGCCTTTCTTTTGCTTCTATAAACTGTCCAAAGTGGCACATCTAGTTTGTGATCACTCATCAATGTATTTCTCAAAGTACCAACCTTCATTTGAGGATTTAATTTGAAATCTCTAATGTATCTAGCAGTTAGCCAAGTACTGGTCACATGTTTATTCTTGTGAACCCTGGTACATGTGTGCTGGGTTACTGCAGTCTTCACAACCAAATCAACCTCATTGTCTCCTTGCATCCTAGATATATACACCTACCATGGACATCTTTCTGAAGCACACCTAGCCCTAACCCTGGTACATGTGTGCTGGGTTACTACAGTCTTCACAACCAAATCAACCTCATTGTCTCCTTGCATCCTAGATACATACACCTACCATGGACACCTTTCTGAAGCACACCTAGCCCTAACCCTCCCTGATTCATTCTTCGGGAATACCACTGGTTTTCCTTCTAAAATAGAATGTTGCCTAACAGCTTCCTTGAAAACTTTGTTGTTTTTAAACACCATACCAACACTGAACTTAGGGAACATGAGGATCGAAAAATGATTTCGTCATAACCAAGGGAACATGGGGATAAAAAATGACCGATCTACCCATGCGAAAACTGGGTGTGCTGTGCACGTGGGCTGTTAATGGCTGAATTTGAACGACCGTTCAGTTTTGGAGTTAATTGCAATGGTTTTGTTAACCTCATGGGACATTATTACAAAAGTTGTAAACACGAGGGGCAAAGTGCAAAGATGTGTAAACCACAGGGGACAGTTTTGTAATTAACCCTAAAAGAAATAAAAAGTTGCGAGGTTCGAAAAGACTGTTTATGATTGAAATAAATTTATGCTAAATGGTTTCATGTATGCTAGTGGCGCTAAGTTAGAGTGGGGACAGGGTGATGCATGGCAGATGTGATGATGATAGCAAACACTATGCCGATAGTGGTGGCAGTGATTTGGTGGCACTGTAGTGGGGACTGAGGCTATAGTAACGGTCATGGTAGAGTGGTCTGATGATAATAGTGGTGGTGGTGGTCACGGTGACAGTGGTGGTGGTGGTCACGGTGACAGTGGTGGCCACTACGATGGCAGTGGTGGCCACAACAATGACAGTTGTAGTTGTGGTGTAACATCGACTGTGACGACCCAAGTCGCTTATCATATAATTCAATATCTTCCAACGTAATTACAACTAAATCGCGATCAGATTACAAGTCCTAAAAAGAAATTAGAAACATTTCTAAACTCCAAAACTGCAAGTCTCGCTCACATCCTGCTTGAATATGCTCACCAAAATAATCATCTGCAGTGGAAAGGTAAATGGTGGGGGTGAGCTGGGTAGCACAGTAAGTGAAATAATCATAGCACTATAAGATCAGAATCAAACATGCGAAACAATTCAAGATCAGTCAAAATATTCGGTGCTCAGACCGTCAACACTACCGTGGTTTAGTACTCCGAACAATTAGTAAACCAATTCAATATCCAATGTGCGCATCAAACATAACACTTCAGCATCTTACTTCTGGTATCCTTAAAGGGATCCATCAAAGCTTATTATATCATCATCAAAACGTATCATGCACGTAGACAAATTACTAGAGCACTGTCATTGATCAAAAGTACTTAAGCCACGTCACAAACATATTTCAAAACCAAGTTCTTTACTAATACTCAAAACAAGCATTGAGCAAGATTTTTATGACAATAATGTCTAAGAGTATGACGAATGTTAAGAAATAACCACGTGGCATAAAAGGATAGTGATATGAAATTCCCCTTACCTAAACAAGCAGTAAAACACACACGATGCGTGTGTTTATATGAAAAATAATCTCTCTCCCATTGAATAGCTGCCACCAATAACCACGAATCCGGAAACCCACGACCACCGGCTCAAATTGAATCGTGGCCACTAGATACCTCCACTTCAGGGGGATTCAATGCCATAAGTATTGCCATGGCGTCACCTCGACCATTTGACAAAATACAAACAGAGTATTCTCAACCTTCACCGTAGTTCAATGATAAATTACTATAGTTTCTTTGGAACCAAACAGATACATGGTCTTTGAGAGAGATTTGTGGCAGAGATCGTAGGAAATACTGGGTCTTCTTTTCTCAGGGTAAATAAGTGTGAGTTGTTCCACATGACCTTCAACATATTAGAGGCTTTTGGTGGAATGTATAGATAGAGAAGTGAAAGATGATAAGTGGGTAGGGGCCCCCTACTAGGGGGTTACTGATGCTTCACCCACAACTATCCACAGCCAACGAACCACAACTAAACACACCCCCTGCCCACCGCCACAGCCACAACACCATAACCTACCAAACTCGGCCACCACCTCTCTAGTCTCCACAAACACAACGAATTTCAGGAATAAAAAACCAAAGGTAGTTTTAAAAAGGCCACCTTCTAACCCAACGAATTTCATAGAAATGGTTGTGCGCGTTGTGAAATGAGTAACAAAGATGAAAGAACCTTACCGGTGGAAAATTGAAGAGCAGAGTTTTACACCGGTTCTTAACGGATTGCAGTCCATAATGGAAGAGCAGGAAGAGAGAATGGACATAAGGTGAAGGGAGGGTGTCTTGTAAATAACTGAAATTAAAGAGTGGGCTAGTGTCTTTTGACATTTTTGCCCTAGTGGTCCACTCTACAATTGTTAAGAGAATGGGAAATTTAGGAAAATTTGATATTAGGGACACTTGAATGCACCAGGATGAGTCTGAATGTAACACCAAAAAGGTGTTACACCAAACTAAGTTTTGTCTTAATAAATAGTATAGATTATGAAGAAACTACTCATAAAATTTCTCCAAATCAATCCATATGATCCTCTTATTTCATAATCACGACTGATCTTCTTCTCTCACTCACTTTGTATCGATGAAATTCAAAAATAACTTTAAATAATCTAAAAAGAGATCAAAGGGTTATTTATAGAAATTTCTAGGAAGCACAAGGTGTAAAGAAACACGACGTCGCAATGCAAGACAAGGCTATGCCACCTAACAAGCACAACAATGCTAACCAAAGCACGACAAGGCTCGAAGCACGAGGTGATGAGACAAAGTTGTGCCACCTAATAAGCAGGACAATGCTAACCAGAGCACGACAAGGTTCGAAGCACGACGTGTTCGTGATAATGTATTGATAGATCACAAGCACGACGATGATAGGTAGCACGAGGTGTGGATCAGAGAAGTAACCAATACTGGCTCCTCAATAAGCACGAGGTGTCACGATTGCATGATGACACCCAACAAGCACAATAATGCCAATCCCAATTGTCACTAAAAATCATCATCATCATTTTTCTCTCAATCACTAATTCTTTTGGGCACCTCTAAAAACTCAGGGTGTTACATCGGTTGCATGTGGTGGTGAGGTTTGGCGTAACGAACCAACTACACGGCCTTAGCACATGGTAATGTCACCTTGGAATGGCAAGCTAAAGAACTCTTAAGAATATAGGTCAGATCTTTCAGAAACACTTTCACATCTAATATGAGATATCAGAATCTCCCATCCTTTCTAAGGCCAAAGCTTGACCTTGTCCCACATAGCACAAGATCTTCTACTCTGGCCATTGTTAAGTAATACCACAACAAACTGGGTGATCTTGATCCAAGTTTGCCGTATGTGAGAAAGCACCCATTCTTAGCTTCTTCAGTTGAGAGAGCACTCATTCAAGTCACCCATCCGTACATTTGTCTTTGTATCTATATCTCCAGTTTTACTCATTTCCTTTCAAGAGGATTTCATATACGTTTTGATTATTCAAAATGGTGATTGTAACAAAGTTTGCATTGTCAGGCTTTGGGAGCATTGTGGTTTCGAGGCTAATTCTTGTTCTATAGAATCAAAAACAAGTATAGAGGTTTTCGTCTTAACCTAGAAGTAGACATTACTAGTGGATCTAGGTGCTTTCAAAGAATGCTCTTGAAAGAGTTGATTTCGGCTTAAGGGAAGGAGTTGATCTAGATCTCAATATGAAGTATGTCTTGAAGAGGGATGTTGCAGCAAAAATGCCATTACAATATAGCAGCAATGTTCTTGCATTAATGATTGGGGCACAAATAATAAATCACGAGAAAAAAGAAAGATTTGATAACAATATCTTAACTGGACAAATTTTGTTAGTCTACATATTCCAATTAAACAATCATGTCACCATAATAGTTGAGAACTTGATGTTCGTTATTTAACCAATAACAAAAGCTCTAACACAAGACTATGAATAAAACTCACTCACTCATAACTCAACATGACTTAGTAGCCCCTACGTATATAATTAACTACCAAACTATCCCTAGTAATACACAACTTAAATTTAAATGAACTAGGTGAAATTAAAACTCCTAAATAAAGTGTCCCGATAAAGTAACTTCGTAACTTCAAGTCGGTGATGACTTCTTAGCATTCCTCTCTGCATCAACTATTTGCTGATGTCAAGCATCCTTCGACTTCTAAAATCTTTTGGGAGAAGAAAAATATCCTCTTTCAAAACTCTATCCCCCCTGAAGTGTTGATAGAATTCGTTATTGTTCTACAACCGTGAAACATTGAACTTTCTACTAGTTGTCTTGCACTCTTATTTTCATAGAGTTCGCCTACAGAATATTCATAATAATACTGCTTTGCTTCAGTCATAAATGGTGTGAGTCTTTGACATTCTTGTATGACCATATGTCATTGTATTGTACTTAAATATGATGCACGTTACTGCACCAAGGTCCCCCTTACGAACTAAATATTTATCTTGTTTTGGTTATGCCTCAAGCATAGTCGGTACATAAGATTCAAGTAATTCACACATTTCCTTCTCAAAAGAGAATCTCATGAATTATTATACCTTCCTTGTACTACAAAATCTAATGAACTTCTATTGGATGAGGTCTTATTGATTATGCATAAACATGCTTATCTGTTTAGCTAACTCTTCTACATCAATACTCAGCTCTCATTTACGTCTGTCAACATTCAGAGTTGATTGCAGTTCTTCATCTTATATTTTCCATCATCCGTACGACACTGCATGGCATAAAAGTACTCCTTTTTCATGATAGTCTACATCTATAACAAAATTGATTAAATAACCCTACAAGGGGATGAATAAAGTTTTTGAACATTAATGAAAGCTTTAAGCTAATCACAAACATATATTTTAAGCAAATCAACGAAGAAGCTAAACCAATTTGCTAACTACACAATATCAAACAATTAGAGAAAAAAATAAGAAAAGATTGAGTTAGATGTACTTGATAAGGAGATTTAAATGGTTTTACTTGAACTACCATAAAGCATGTATGCACCTATAAGGTCTTTTTATAAGAGCACTAAAATCCATTAGTAACATTCTTCTTTTTTGTCAAGATCAAAACTCTTACAAATACTTGATGGTATCTCCAGGCCAAGCACAAGCCTTGAATCAACAAAGCTCAGCCAAGACATGACAACTCCAAGCCTCGATCATAGTTCTCGTACAACAATCACTTGAGTACAAGAAATTCTCTTTAAAGGAAATAAGTACGAATGAAGCGCGAATACACTAGGGAGATGAGAGAATTGATGACTTGAAGAATGCTCACTCTAAATAATAGTTTGCTCACAAAGATGCTCTCTTAATGATATAAAATCCTGAAATTGAGAGAAAATGTATGGTGCTTGAGCTTTAATGTTTCTCTAATGTATGGAACCTTAGAAATATGTTTCCATGGTGTATGATGAAGCCTCAAACCAATTTTATATGGTGGACATGAAATATAGCCGTTATATGAAGATTTAGCATGATTTTTTGCAAAACTAGATGTTATTATTGAATCTTGGAGCTTACATCCTACTATAATATAATGCAACCGACTGCATTCCACTTTTTGAGGCCTACTGACTCAATATAGTCCAATACAATAGACTATATTGGTTTTCTTGTTTTTAAAAACCTATGCTTTTATTTTAGGCATAACTTTCTTTCTGAAGATCAGATTAAAGTGCCATTTTTTCTGATTGGATTGCTGATGAAAAGAGTTATCTACATATGAAAAGATTAGCTCCAAAACTATTTATGAGAAAATCTAAATTAGCTCCAAAGTTCACTCATTTTCAAGAAGCATGCTTGTGTAAGATTTTGAATTTGTATGCAATGCACAACGTATCCTAAGATCATTCTAGGTTATGGTCATCAAACCAAGATTAGTTACATATTAGTAAAATCAATCACGATTTATAGTAATTTAGCCTATACATTTTTTAGTGCTCATTAACATTGGACTAGATGAAGCTTTTTTCTGGTCTCCACTATAGCTTTAAGCTTATTTAAACATAATCAATTTCTCAAAAGTGCAGAAGTACTAAGAATCCACTTAAAGCACACATTAGAACAAAGTTAATCTGTTTTTATCATCAAAACCAGATTTAAGCCTAGATTATCCAACAATAAGGGTAAGCTGGACCATAGAAGAAATGAAGCCCATCAATCTCTTATTTCGTTAATGTAACAATGTCCTTCTTCCACGTAACTTTTTACCCAATTACTTCTTGAACAGCTATAAAGTAGGTGAGCATCTTAACTATATGACAGATGTTGACATTGCACAGAAGATCATCTACTCGATATCTTCAATTGTATGTCCTCAGGGTGAATTAGCACCAGCATTAAAAGGTCCTACCTCATGCTTAGAGAATCGTCGAGTAAGAGATATAATATTCACCTTTTTCATGAACTAATTTACGGTTGGGCTCATTTTCCCCTATTTTTGTTGATTCATATTCTTTGAGATGACTTTTTACCATTCAAAACCACATTTCGGTAAAAAAAAGTTTGTTGTTATTTCAGAAACACAATAAACACCACTGGCATAAAATCTTCGTTGAACCTTGTCACGATATCTAAGTCAAATATCTGCTTCATTCGATGTTTCTAGTTCTTTGTTCCTCTGACATCACAACTACAGTGCTCGCCTAAAATGGTTGCATGCTCTCAAAAACTTTCGCGTCACCAGTCATGTGAGAACAATATTAATTTTTGATCTACTTGCCCGCATAGTCGGTCATGGCATCCTCTCCCTTAAATAGCTAAATGCTTTGGCATCACGATCGTCTACCACTGTAGTTGTCAAGGCCAAATCCTTGATTTCTTCTACAGTTGACCTATATCACCAATAGTTGACCTATAATTTGCCAAAGGATCCTAGAAATCATTGTAATTTTCTCCCTTTAGCTTGCAAGCTCCTTCGTGCTACAAGTCATCGCTGGTACTCGGTAAATATAGGGCTCACTTGTTAACTCCTTTCAATGTGGAATTCTTTTCCACAATGATAGAATGGCTTTCCTCGCTTGGCTTATACCTTATTTTTGTTATCTTCATAACTGTTAGCATCTCCACTTTTCCTTGATTTGCTTGTATCACGTCTAGATGAATTCTTACAGTGTCGCTTGCATGATGAAACTCTAGAGAACAAAGTTTCCTCTTTGTCCTCAATTTTTGTGGATCCATCTTTGACTAGCAACATCTCATGGCTAATGAGTATGCTTCTAACTCTTCCGCAAAAGCCTTCTTCTGCCACCCTGCAATAGCTGCAATGTACCCTGCATACTCAAGCCTCAAGCTTTTGATCAAGAGTCATAGTAGCTTATAGTCCGTAATTCTGTTCTCTGGATCTAATTGCAATAGCTCCATGCATGATGTGTTCATCTTCAATAAGTATTCTAACACTAACAAAGTCCCTTGATCTAAGATTTTAATCATTTTCTTTGAGAGATCATGCCAATGGGTGTTCTTATTTGATAATAGTCATGTAAGGGTGTCACATGCTTCCTTTCATTCATGGCTGCCAAAGATCAACCAAAGCATGCCCTTTATTTTCTGGAAAAATAAGGCAGTACGGAGAAAACAAAAAGATGGCCAGAGCCGAATGTTATGCACTTTTTCGTTATTGGCAGTGTTTGCTTCTTTAGAATCTGCTTAGGATAGCAGTAAATATGACTCCCAAGATAAAACAGGCAAAACATTATTGATTACATTTATTGTAATCAATAGACAGAAATTTGAGAGAGAGAAATAAGTCTGCCATCAGCCCTATTTATAGAGCACTAACGGGTGCCTTGAATAGGTGCAATGAGTTGTGACAGTTAAATACCTCTGCATGTATCATTTAAGTGTCACAATCTGACAGACACTATCAACAGGTGCAACTTTGAACTAAAAGATACCATGAACAAGTGTCATTTGAATTTAAACAAAACATAAAATTTTGTCTAATTCACCAACAGTCACACTGTTTTAGTCAAAAAAATCACACCCATCCTTGTTCACAGGCTGAATTTTGCGCAAAAAGTTAAGGCTGGGCTCGGGGCGAGAGCTCCTAGCGACGATGCACACATGCACCAATAGGACCTTTACGCCGTCGCCCGCGAGCGCACGCGCGTGCGGTGCACTACACATGTGCGAGTATATGACCATGCATACTTTGTGTTTTTAGAGCTATAAGGTATGTCACATGGCCATTTAAATACCCTCAACCTTCTATTTCCCGAACAATGTGGGAACTTATATAATGACCCTTTCAAAACCTTATTAAATACTCAACTTTGAGACATTATATCTCTATAACCAATCAATGAAATTGATTGATTCTTTTTGGACATTAAACCTTTTAGTGCAAGCTTCAATAAGGTAGGGTACAATTATGAAAAATTTCTAAAATTATTTTCCTGATTTTGGAAGATAATGTCGAAGTCATTTTTGACATTTATCTTCCTTCCCACAGTCTTTGCATAAATCTTTTTGATAGGAATGAACCGATCACGAATGTCCTCTTGATAAAAGTTTCTTCGCAGGAATAGCTACCCCATAGACATCCTACATATTAGAAAACGCAAAACAAACCCTTTAGGTGCTCCACGAAATTAACATGAAAGTTGAAACAACCTCACACAAAAAGATATCAGATCCATTTTCCATTGGGTCATCTTCTTGGTGGGAAGAAAATGGTCCGCCAGACATTAAACCCATGAGGAATTCAAGTACTGTATAGTTGACTACGTGCACACCTCACCAGTGAGAGAGTCTGCAGAACCGTATAGCCTGGGGGTCCATAGAGTCCATGCTTATTCAATCGTGTAGTCCATGCTTAAAGTGAGTTAAGCTAAATATGTTGTAAAATTTCCCCATCTTAATGTCACTTTAAGTACTTTTGGTTTTACCTTGGAACTCTTTTCGGAAATGACCACTGATTGTATCACAAGAGAATCAGTTTTTTTCTTCTTCTTTCTATTCTGCATATTGGTAGTTCATAACGGGGTAGGGCTGGTCAATTGTTTCACCGTTTTACCTCTCAAAGCCTGAAATTTGTCGTTACTGCTCCTGAAGTGACAAAAAAAATAGAAAAGATAGTCAAAATAGGTGTTAGTACAGAATGAACCTCACTAACTAGGAATGACAAATATTATACAAGATATATTTTTTAAAAGAGTACTTACTATGTTCACTCCTCAATATGTTATTACACCTTTTCATTTGCTGTGAAAAAGTTATTTGTATTATAGTTTAGCAACAAAAATAGGATTAAAAAGTATATAAGGGGTACTAATAGTACTTTTTGTTTCCAAAACTTTGCACCAAATTAGAAAAAAGAAAAAGGAAAGAAGCCTGCTATAAAAGTTGAATATTCTCGTTGACTATTCTTATTCACACGCGCAGAAATACCTTTTTACAAAAGCAAGAATAATTTTGTGTTTAACTAAAAGAAGGTTAAGTATTATTTATTATACTGTTACATGATACAGGTTTGTAGAGTACGTGTCTTAACACACGCTACTTCATTGTTTGAATAATGTTAGGCTTTTTAAGTATGCTGCAAAAAAGCAGTTCCAAACTAAGATGACATTTTACCTGTTGAAACCAAATGTTCTTCAAATACATGAATCAAGATGTGTCACATTATTCATTACAAAACTAACTTTTTTAATTACAAGTTTAAAAAGCCTAACTTTTTTCATTTATATGATATTTATCCTGGCGTTGGGGTGGGGGGGCGCTTGTTGTTTTGGCACATGCAACTTCTCGTTCTCCTAACGCGGTTTCTTTGTCTCTACGACGAATAAATGGCCTGACCTATCCATTGGTCTGACTATTTGGGTACATTTAATTAAGGAGGAGTTGATATGATACAAGAAGAGATTAAAAAGGATAAAAAAAAATTAATTATATATGTACTATTTATCCGGAGATATATATTTCTTCACTTTTATTTATCAAAAGAAGGAAATCTGTGTGATGTGACTCCAAATTGTGACAGAATTACTGTACTGATACTTTACTAGAATTGGGATTGCCGAGAGGATTTAAGACAACCAAATCAACAAGCACATGCAAAAACCATTGGAGAAAACCTAAACATGTGGTTAAGGTGGCTGTTTTTATGGGATTAAAATAATAACCCTAATTTTCTGGACTGACTTATGATGATAATAACCCTAGTTTTCTTGACTGACTTATGATGATAATAACCCTAGTTTTCTGGACTGACTTGGGAATTCGGATCTTGGCTACTAGGTATTAGCAGCAATTATTCGTGTCAAAACTTGAGACATGATCCTGTTACGTTGTTAATTTCCCCTCAAACATCAATGATACAAGGGCCCACTGAATCAAGTATTGTGATTTTGCATTTTAGTTTATCTTCAAAATTTCTCTACACCTCTTGCAGTATTAAACAAAATGTTCTTGATGCAATTTAATCATTTAAAAATAGTTCGAATCGAAATCTTCCCGATTTTCCTTGAAATCCTTGCTCCCTTTGGACCATATGTATATATTTTATGCATCCCTCGTTAGAGAAATAAAAATAAAATAATCAAATCATCTCTTCTACTCTTTTTTCAGGGATCACGAGATTAGATATAGCCGTAAGTAGATTCGCATTCGTATAGGAATGACCCCTTGCATATGTGCTTTCAAGCTAAAGTTTGAAAAGATAAAATTTGTGGTCAATTTCATTACTAATTAGACGCAACCCATTCCTTAGGTGGATTCCTCCTTTTTTTGCTCTCTTTGGCGTACGGGTTATTGGCAGCCGTTTTCAACTGGCGTTCTCCTCCCACAAGCAGGTTCTTAGTATTTCTATGGAAACACTGTCTCTAGTAATTTAGGGTGTTGCTATTTTCTCACCTTTTTTCCGTCTATTTTTGCATTTCTTTCCAAACAAATAAAAAATCTCAAAGCTTTTTGGGGTTGCCCTCCCTTTTTTTGGTCCGTCCGTTTTTATGTAAGAAGTCCATCATCATTATCCATGTCAAGGTTTGAAATTGACGAAATTCCATTAAACCCTGGCTTCATAAAGAGACTCGAGCATCTCAACTACAAGCAAGGACGTGACGAGCAGATGAAATTCCTTGATCTTTAAAAGTTTTAATAATAGCCCAATAATGTGCACAACTGTAACACGATTTGCTAACATAGATTAATGCGACAGTAGGACCATGTTCAGAGTCAAAAGGCTTATGCTGATGATAATAGTAGTTGCAACACGAAAATACATAAGGAGCCAAAGAGGGCATTACTGTAATTAGCCAGGCGTTGACTCCAGTGCAAAAATTTAGGACAACGTGAATGGTGAACTTATGCCGTGCAACGCAACGGATGTAACGAGCTGACGTGTACAACCAGTAAAAGAAATTAAGATAACTATACTTTATTTTCTATCGTTTGAAAATTTTACAACTTCTTAGATGTCATCCACCAGCCTTAACACGTGTCACTATAATCATAGCAATTAATTTTTTTTGACATAGGCTTAGAAAAGTGGGGAAAAAAGTTGGTATAACTTATAAAGTTTTCCAAGGAGTGGCCGAGTTTTCTAACAGTGGGCTCCAATATAACCTAGTTTAGATTAAGTGTAAATTGACAAGAATATACTCAAAATTTCAACAAAGTAACAATAAGGTAATAAATTGATCAAAAGCTGCATCACTTGGAGCCACGCTTTGGAAAAATAGTTCCAAGGCAAAGCAGCATTCCCTTTATAATGTTATATATTATTCGAGTGGCAATTGTGTTTTGAAGCATTCATGAAGTAGGGTTGCTTAACGTTCCTTTCCAATCAGAGAAAATAAGTCTACATTCATTGTAAAATTGGCAGCGGCACCATAGCAATATGATGAATCTTTTTATTTATTTATTTTTGCTAATTTATTTTTAACAATAAATGAGATGTAAATCTTCAGCAATAATTTGCAATTTAACTACACACGAAAAGTGACCAAAATTTTCATTTCAGGTGTTTTTAGAGACACTTAAATTGCCTATACTGACACATCTAAATCCTTAGTTCAAAAACGAAAGGGAACTAATTCATTATAGACATACATGAACTAGTTCATGTAATCATCCTGTCCTCACTGTTAATTAAATAAAATCATCCTGTTTTTCGAAAAAAATATATATATACATGAACTAGCAAGAAGACACATGCCCGGTGATGGGACTTTGGGAGCATGTACTGCCGGTTATGTGTTCGCCTGTCATTTAAGCACAAAAGTGTAGGCAAAAGTTTAAAAGGATGCTTGTGAGGGTGATTGTTCTTTTTTTCTTTTTTTGACGGTGATTGTTGGTGATGGGAGTCGTTGCTTGCAAATTTCAACAAAACTCAGCTTAATCCCCCAAATGTCAAAACGAGTTAGCAATGCTTCGTCGAGGATTTACATGAAAGGGATTGCTTTTGTTTCCGTAAGAAAACTACTTTGTTGCTATTCGTTTTTAGCTGCGTATTATTGACCACTCTCAAGTCCCGCTTCTCTAAAATGTCAATAAATTTTTAATGTTCAAAGTAGGGCGGACTCAGGATGTCACATCAGAGAAGCCAAAAATTACATGTAAAAATTTTTGTCGCTAATGTTATTGAATTGATCTAATATGACTACAATTGGTGTAAGAAACGACATCAACTAAGCTTCAAGCATTTCTGGTCTCCAAGTGCATGAGTTATGCAAAAAGAATTGTATGCCTATGTGCATCAATACTAGCATCACATCTATAATATTATATCATTTGCGTGTATTTATATATTCTAGTCTTTGCACAACAATTTAAAAATAATATAACCAAACGTTACTCATACATGACGCTCATGAATATCTCAGTTGTAAATATATATGGAAAATAAATATTTGAGATTGAGTAGCAAAAAAAATATTATTCAAACTTTGAGATTGTCTCTACAAAACAAAAAAATAATCATAATTTTCTGGTAAGTTGAAACTAAAATAACAAAACATCGAAAATTGATAAACTCACTCCAAACTCCAAATGATTTTTTAAGTGGCACTTACTAATGACACAATTTAAACCTGTAAAAACAAAAATGAAGTGAAAATGTTCAAATCTCAAAATATATATTAACTTTAATCTCACTACAAGAAAACACGTTTTTAGCGACGGAATTTTACCGACGGAGAACAATCCGTCGGTAAAATTTCATCGTTAAAAACTGATTACCGAAGAAGTTAGTGTCAGCGAAAGTTTTTGCCGACAATATTTTCCTGGCGGTCTTTTAGCGACGGAATTACCGTCGCTAAAACTTTTTTACAAAATTAATTTTTTCGAGGGTTTTATAAAATTGTTTTAGGGACAGAAGGAATCCGTCGCCAAAACTTCCGTCGATAGATATCACGATTTACCGACAGACTTTTAGCGACGGGACCAATCCGTCGCTAAAAGTCCTCGATTAAAACAATCAGATCTGCCTTTCTTTCTCTTCCCCCGTTTCTCTCTCCAAAAAATCTCCCACCGCTGTTCTGCTCTGGCGACCAACCTCCACGGTGACCCACCTCCGGAAATCTCCCTCCACGGTGACCCCTCCCTCCACTGCCACCGACGCCGCCGCCCTCCACTGCCGCTGGCTATTGTGCCTTAAGCTAAGTTCCGTTTAGTCTTATTTATTCAATTCTTGTGCAACATTATCCGCATAACAATGATGAAACTCAAATTAAATTGCATTCTAGGGCAAACTAAAGTTAGTAGAAAATGTTGAGAAATTTTGGTTTAGAAACAGATAATGAAAAATAAAAAAAAAGGCCAGCATTGTATGAATGCCCCTAGGTTACATGCTAGCAGATGAGCTAACCAGTGCTATGCCTAAAAGTCAGCATTGGATGAATGCCCTTGGGTTACGAGCTCTTGCCACTCTACTGAAATGAAAACAAGAAGAAAGCTTCATCAAGTCTTTTTTTTTATAGCGATTGCGGATCATCTTGCAATTTCCTTTCCTTTATCTGATTGGCAACCTATTCAAGTATATGATGCAACCTAGTCTTCGACTGATGCCATAGAACTATTCAGCCAATGATTTTGACTTCTTTTTTATGTTATGTTGGTGTTGCTGGAACGATTCGAAATTATGTAGAGTCCAATGAAAGGGATGGCTCCAGAATTGAATATGAGTGGCATTTTCGGTACTGCATCAATTCATGAAAGGCTCATGAGATGCACAGCTACTCAAGGGGAGTATTTTACGTTGAGTTCACACACCTCCACCAAATGGCGTGATGAAAATTAACTATAATGCGGCCATATTTGAGGGTGGGATCCAAAATTGCAAAAGAAGTAACAGTACATGAAGTAATTCAATTTCCTATAGATCACATGGCGCTTAGAAGAACGTAGCTAGAGGGGGTTCCTTGATGGTGACTCTAGCATGGAACAAAGCTATAAGAGAAGAAGTTCATTTAGGCAACTACAACGAACAAGTAATAGTATGGCGCATAAGTTTGCCGAAAGTGCACGACTTGTGCTATAAGTAGTTATTTGAAAGGAATTCGCCTTGTTATTGGTCGTGACACTCCTCCTAAAAGATGTATCATCCTGTTATCGATAAAATTAACATAAAAATGAAAAATTATTGTAAGCCCAACTAAGCGCCGTGGGTGGAGTGATCAATCTATGCAGCTTGGCATCCATATTTTTTTTTCCTTCTCTTTTTCCATCTATTTTCCAAACTACGCCTTTTAAACTGTGAAAGGCACCCTCGGTGCAACCAGCAAAGGGTCGCTATTGGGATTCGATGAAGACGAGAAGGATCACTAGGCATAGTTATACATAATACTTCAATAGGCAGGACATATATATTTTAACAATAGTCACATAACACACGACATGTATTTTAGCAAAAAATGAAAAAATGAGTAGCATCTTAAGAGTTGGAAATGATGTTTACTTTCTATCTATGACCTAACGATTATTTTCAAGGAGCGCCACTTGTTTTAGTTAGAGTAATGCTCACTACAGAAATGGAAAGGGTAGAATTTGAACTATGCATTCTCTTAGATTACATTGCCCATTTTGCAGTAATGCAATAGCTATTTGAGATATCTGGGATTTAGTTCTAATTGTTAGACTTCTTTATATTAAGTTAACTGTGCATTGAGCATTTGAGAATTGAGATTGTTGACTGTATATTTAACATTTGAGAATTGAGATTGTTGATTGTGCATTGAGCATTTGAAATATTGAGATTTTTTACAGAGGATGGGACCTAATTGGATTGAATGTGTGATTTTTATTAATTTTTATTGCATTGAGCATTTGAGAATTGAGAATTGAGATTGTTGACGGAGGATGGGACCCAATTGGATTGAGATACCTGTTAGGTAGCACGGACACGGACACTGCGTTCGATTGACAGTGTCCGTCGGTACACATTATGCCTATTGCCTCGAATGAGATTGTTGACTCAAGATATACATGCTTCTAATCTGATCTTACGGTAAGGGCACTACGGAGGTCATGACTCATGAGCAGGCTTAGTTCATGAGGTTTAATTGCCTTCTCGCTGCACAAAGATACTTGTAACAAGCATGTTCTAATCTTATCTCCTTTTATCGATCAGTGGCAAGCAAACTTCTGATTTTGGTTCTCTTACTACTATGTAGTGTTGTTTAATTTAAAACTGTCGCTAAAAGTTGTTTTCGCTAGGTTGATGGCAAAATTGTAGAAAACAGTGACACTTGATAGTACTTTTATAGAAAAGCTAGTTACTTCGAAAGATCTATGTGCTTGTTGTGTTCTCTGCGTTTGTTTTATGTGCATCACTTTAACATAATTTAGTTACTAAAAGCTTAAAGGTCTTATACAGTGTGACATTTAATAGATTTAATTCAGCTCTGAAATTGATGCTCATCAATTGAATAATGCTCGATTGGTTTTTCATGTTAAAGTAGGTTAAATGGCTTCTGCTTCGGTGAACAGGGACGTTTTAGTTGGCATGCACTTCTTCAAGGTCATGATGCCTGGTTTTCTGTGTTTTCGTGTGTGTTAAAAGTTTTATCTTTGGTTAAAAACTTACCTGTCTTACTGTATTATAAATATGTTAGGCCATACCGGTAACATTTTGCAGATTGCTTATCACATTGAAATTTGAAGCAACTTTAACCAGCCGCAAGGGGTCATGGCCTGTTAAATTGAAGAAGAAGCTTGGCCAAGAGGAACTTTGCTTTGAAGAGGGTTGGAACGAATTCGTGCAGCAGCATGACCTCCATCTAGGAGACTTTATAATCTTTGAACACATGGGGCAAATGCGTTTTCAAGTGTTGGTGTTTGATCAAAGCACTTGTGAAAAACCTTTCCACCAATGTTGAACCCTGAGCCATAATTAGACAATATTTTAAATTAATCGCATCGGATTTGTACATTTTGAACAATTTTGGGTTATTTGAACATTGACTATTTGTTTGATAATTTTAGGTTGTTAATTGTGCATTTGATCATTGTGATTATTGATCGATGATTTTAGGTTGTTAATTAATGATTTTAGATTGTTAATCGTGCGTTTGAGATATTGAGATTGTTGACGGAGGATGGGACCCAATTGGTTTGAGTTTTTTACTACAGGTTTGGGCATTAAAAATTTTTAAAAAATGACTTTTAGCGACGGATTAATTCCGTCGCTAAAAATTTTATCCCGTCGATAATTTTCTTAAAACAGAAAATAAATTAAAATAGAATTAGCGACGGATATTCCGTCGCTAATTTAGAAATAAATCTGTCGCCAAACGTTCTATATTAGATGACGGATTTTATAATTCCGTCGCAAAACTTTTAGTAACGGCCTTTTATACGAGGGACTTTTAGTGACGGGGATTCCGTCGCTAAAAGTTTTAGCGACGGAATCTAGGCTTTTAGCGACGAATTTTCCCGTCGCTAAAAGCCTTATTCCTTATAGTGTCTTATCAACCCAGAGCGCTCGTTCCAAGTGTTGGAGGCGTGCCTCTTCCTTAAATAAAAGAGTCAATGGCATGCCGCTTGGCAAGGGGGCGCCAACCAGAACCTCTACTTTAATTAGATGAGCTAGATAGGGCTAAAGTGGGGTGCCAACCAGTGCCCCTTCTTAAAAGATGGAGCAAGGCCTTAGCCCCTCATTTGTACCCCCTCTCCTTGCTCCTTGGTCTCTCTTCTTCTTCGTTCCTTGCTTGCCTCATTGGTCCCTCCTCTCCTAGGGGGCTTTTTGCTCTTTGACCTCTGTTGCCGACCCCCAGCATATACGTTTGCTTGACTGCGCCTGTGCACCGTCTCCGTGAGTACGTAGCCCCGGCACTACGGCCAGTTCCCACGATGCTCGACCTTAACCAAGCACCATCTTTACGTTACATGACTGTTGCGCCTGTCGCCGCGCCTCCACGCGGTGACACCCAACCATGCCCGAGCGTCGTTCCTGATATACACGCCCCCGACACTACTTCCCTCGGCCACACCCATGTGGTGTCTTCATGTCATGTGCCTCGCACAATAGTCAGTGACCAGGGCCCCATACCATCTTCGTTTAGCGTGCCCTTGGCACACCACACATCCCCCATGCCACTTACACAATCATCCCCAAAAAAGAAAACCTTAAGAGAGCCTCCTGCCCAACCCTAGACACTCTAAGATCCTTTTTCATACCTGCTCCCATTTTGAGTCAAGAAAATGCTCCCGACGTTGGTTCATCTCTTCCCATATCATGTGGACCTCACCTTAATCTTGGAACATGCTTTGACCCGTTTTCCAAATTGTGCAACATCCTTCAAGGTAGGCGACTTCTCCAAGACACCACCTCTGTCTCCTAGACATTACCTTAGGAAGCTTCGACTGCTTTGACATGAGGACTTCTTTTCCACCAGGTAGGCAACTCCTCCAGGACACTACCTTAGTGCTTTCTAAGTGCTCCGTCACAAGGACTCATCACGATACATGTGACTCACTCATGACACCAGCTTTACTAGGGAGCTTTCAGTGCTCCAGCATGAGGACTCTTCTTCCACGAGATAAATGACTCTTCCAGGACATACACTACCTTGGCTCACTTTGAGTGCTTTGGCACAAGGAACCCTCATCCATCTGGTAGGTGTCTCCTCTAGGACACTGTCGTGGCCCGTATGGTGAGCGACTCCTCCGCAACACTATCTTTAAGAATATGACAACGTTTACACTTGACCACCCTATTGTGTTTTGAACTAAAAACAAAAATAGGCTGTTGAAGCACCCCAAGGGTGCTAAATATTGAAAGGTTTGATTATCAAGAACTCACGAGCATTGTCAGATCGAGTTCGTCGTATGTTGACATTAAATTAGGTTTTGACCTTGGCAAAATGATGGCAAAATAATGGAAATGAAAGCGCTGACGCACCTTATCTTATATCAGAATCTTAGTAAAGCAAGCTTTAGCATGCATTACGTAAATCAAAGAGCCACAAGAATAATCATCAACTAATATTAAATAGTTCCAGGTGCCTTAGAAAAGGACCCCAAACATTAAAGTGCACTAATTCAAAAGAATAAGTCATAGAAATCATAGTAGAAGGAAAGGTTAACAAGTTTGTTTTGCTAATGGACAAAACGTCCAGGTACATTTATTTGAAATGGAAATGCTATCTTAGGCCTTTAGTTTAGGAGACAGAGAAAAGGCTGGATGACCTAAACACACAATGCTAAAGGTCAAAGTGAGAACCTTGAGTTGTGGTGGATGCAAAAGAAGGGGGAGAATCCAAAGCCGAATTTTTTTTTTTTCGTCCGTGGGTCCTCAAACACACATTTATCAACGGAAAAAATAACAGGACATTGGAATGAAGCGATAAATTTACTAAGAGAACAAATTGAAGTGAAAGGAATGAACATGTAAAACATTAGTAAGGACAAAATTATGAAATAAGGGAATCGAAGCGCTCTGTTTAACTAAGACAAGGGAACCATCTGGAAGACAAATAGGCAAAGAACTATGCAATTTTTGGAATGTAGCGAAGAGACCTACATCAACGACCAAAAATTATGAAATAAGGGAATCAAAGCGCTCTGTTTAACTAAGACAAGGGAACCATCTAGAAGACAAATAAGCAATTTTTGGAATGTATCGAAGAGACCTACATCAACGACCACGTGGTACGTGGCACCAAAGTCTATAACCTATGTAGAGTTCCAAAGGAAGCACTTGCAAGAGAAAATGACTAGCCAGCAAGATGAGCCAACGAGTCAGAGGTACAAAATCAAAGCAAAAAGAGCAACTATTGAAGTTGTTTGTCGATAAGTTCGAGTGCAGGAACAGTAATGGTTGGAGTAGAATAAATCATGTGATAACTGATCAGATCGATAAAGATGGAGATGGAGACTCCAAAGATCGTGTAGTAACATTATTAGGAAGAAGGAGAGGGATTTCAGGGGAAAGCCATTTAAACAGAACTAGAATGAAAGAATCCAAAGTCGGCAGATACCATGTAAAATATGTAAAATAATTTATTGGTTAGAATTGGTTACATTCATTCTTACTATGTAAGCCTATTTATAGACAAGTTCTATAGAAATTACAAGAATTCAAATGATGGAAAAATGTACAATCTCGTGGCCAAGTGTTTTGATAACCAAGTGCCTTGGTGACCAAAGTAGACTTGGTTGCGAAGTGTCTTGCTGGTCAAAGTCTTGATTTGATGGCCAAGGGCTTGACTTGGTGACCGTGGTCTTGTAATACCCACCTCGGCCACACCCACCACCAAATCCAATGCTGCTTTTGTGGATCTGAGGTCGTCTGTCCCTGATGATGCTACCTCCAATGTTGGTTTCTTGAAACTATTTGATGGATTGTCTTGCTTATATTGGTTGTGTTTGGAAAATTGCTTCCATGGTTGTATTTCACTATTGAAGCTAAGTCCTCTTATCCCCTCATGTGGTTTCACCATAACAGCCCTTCAATGGGGCTTCATCGTAAAGAAGATGGACTCGTCCGTCTCTCGAGTGTCATGCAAAACTCTTATTCACAACTAACCATAACCTAGGTTAGGTGACTTGATAATGTGTCAATAATTTATCAGTTTAAAATAATTTTTTCATGTGTCAATCAACCATCGTTGTATTTGGTGAAGTTGGGATAATGTTGTAACAGAGAGGATCGTAGTCCATTACTAAATGATTCCACTAACATAAAAAAAGTTATTACATCACAATAGAATGAACCTTTAACGTGCATCACTACGATCATAAACTGATGTAACAATGTGCCAAGGATGGACAATCCAATACGAAATAGCTTTGCATAATACATACATATTAGGGAAGTACTGAACATAATTACATAAGATAGTCAGAGTTGGTTGTTGGTAGTGGCGATCAGTGGTGGGTGCTTGCTTGAGTCACATATTGGAGAGCTTTTACTAGAGATAAAAATAGGCATATTTTTTTCCGCACAAGTATCTATGGCAACCACAAGTTGCCGTCAAGGTCGGAGACCATGGAGCCCCTTCACCTCCGTAATCTAAACTTCGTCTCAATTTAATCCTACGGTCATCTTCTTCTTCTTCTTTTCACAATAAAAAGGCAACTGGAGCTTAGCCAGCCCTTTGTCGAACCATCAACGATGACCGTTGGAAATAAATTGATGGAGCTAGTGTACTAAATAGGGGGCAATTCACCACAAGAATTTGGAGGGAAAAGTTTACACAAGTTTTCCAGTTGTGATTTGTTTGAAGAAGTTTAGACAGCCAGGAAATTTGACTGCCCTTAACTGCTTGAGAATTTATAAGGGCTTAATTGCAAAAGTAAATCCTGTGTTTGGTTAAAATGCAACTAAAACTTCAAACTTTACAACTAGACACCCAAGACCCAAGTTTCCATTTATTGCAATCGAAGGATTTCACTAACGGCCAGTCAATAATTCCGTTAATTTGTAAGAATATTTCTATCTTTTCATGTAAGACTTTGTATTATTTTAGGAAAGGTCATTCTTAATCAATTTCAACGGTCTAGATAAAAAATACATCTCATTTTTTTTTCTTTCTTTTTTTTTCTTTTCCTTCCCTAAACCCAGCCTCCACCTCGATCCACTTCGCTAGCGCTCGACTACCACCGGCACTAGTTGATCCTCCTCCTACCCCCAATTCAACTCCACCTCAACCACACAATGTATCACCATCGTCAACCCACCAACATTGTTTTAGACAACCACCTAACCACCACCATAACATCCACCAACAATTGCCCAAAAAAAAAAAAAAACACCACCTACACCAATCCCAACCACGTCTGCACCAACAACCACCAGATCTACCGCCATCACTAACAATTGTAAAGCCCAAAGACCAACCCAACTCCGCCCCTGATCTGTCGTTTGAAGACCAAAACCCAAACCTAACTCCACCGTAAGATCCCTCCTGCACAAACCCCGTCTTCCTTGATCTGCCGCCACCACCACCATCGAACCACTACCATCAACAACAACTGTAAAGCCCAAAGACCCCAATCACATGGTGTTCAATTTCAAATTAAAGGTCCTCAAGTCCTTCTATTCTCCTTTTTTGTTTTTTTTGTGATTCTTAAATTGTGTTTAAAGTTTTTAGTGTATGTTGTTGGTGGTGTTCGGTGACGGTGACGGTGACGGTGATGGTGATGGTGATGGTGGTGGGAAGTGATGGAAGATGAAGATTACAAACTAATTAGAACTAGTGAGTTGACCATCTTACCCTTGATAACTAACGGATTTTCTCACATCCGTTAATATAATCCTTCTATTGCAATCGATGGCAAACCTTGAGGTCTTGGGTGTCTAGTTGTAAACTTTGGGATTTTAGTGCAGTTTTTATCCAAACACAGGTTTAAAGTGCATGAAGCCATTCATAAAATTCCAGGTTTTACAGGAAATTTAAATTCTCTTTTCTTTTCTTTTCTTTTTTTTTTGTTGGGGACTTTTTAAACGGAAAATGATTTACCAATTGTTAACTTCCCTCATTTAGATGGAAAAATTGTTGCTAAATACAGTGCGGCACTCTTTGTAGACCTCTAGCAAGTCATTTTCTTTTTCATTATTTTTGTGAGACCTTTTTCCAGCCAAAAAGGCAGCAATATTTTTTGCTTCCAAACTTTATGCATCTCGATGGGTAACGTATCAAGAGAAAAATAATAAATCGGAATTGATTGATGTACTTCTCGAAACGAACAAAAAGGAAACGAAGCATAAAGAAGAATCACGGATCAACTAAGCCCTCTGGGGTACTTTCTAAAAATAAGAAAAAGGCACAGGTCCACAGTACACGGCAAACAATGGAACCTCCCCCTCCTCCGCGACTGCCTGACTCTGCTCCACCAACGTCTGGCTATACAGCTAGCTTTTTGTTATCGCGAGGCTGATCTTGTTGTGAACTCGTTAGCTAAAGCCGCCAACCTCGACACTTTTATATCTACTACTTTTGTCCACCCTCTGGATGGCACTACTTCCCTTTTGCTTTTTGATATGTATAGTGGAGTTTTGCCCCCAATGGATCCGTGTAATATAACTTTTATTATTATATTAGTACTTGACCCAAAAACAAAAAAAAAGAACCTCATGTAAATACCATGGAATTATATTCCAATCCAATAATGAAAAGTTTGAAACAACTGGGACTTTTTGGAAGTTGGATGCAGTTACACTTTGAGGGTTATATAAAATTCAAAATAAATTTTCCATGTCAGAAGATATAAGCTGCATTGATGCATCACGTTTGACATAAACGATATTGTGAACGTTGATTAGCTAGGAATAACTTCCAAGCTTTTAAAAACAGCACACTTGCTCATAGACTTTGTATGCTTAACCATATACCATAGTTGCCACTTAAAAAGAGAACCATTGTATTGGTAATTCAGTTTTCATCTATTATGCAATCTTTGTATTGCTAATTAAGAGCTTGTGAACTTAGTCCCTTCTTCAAATATATGGAGATACCTTCTTCCATTATGCAATCTTTAAACTAACATCTTGAGACTATGATTTCGTTGGTTTATGAATATTTTGATCCTGGACTTCCATGAGCAAAAATGGCTAGCTCTGCCCTTGAATATATCAATACGGGAAGTTGCATAAGAAGTATGTGGCACGTACCATTTGTCAAACAAACTATCATATCCAAACTTATCCTGTATGCACATCCAGTTAAGCATCCATTTGGGTGCTCTTAACTTCCACTCGGAAGAGAGGAAAAACAGGGAGAAAGGGTACGGTGTTGAAGACTTGAAGAAGGGGAACGTGGCTGAGCAAACATTAGGGCACATGCAACTAACTGGTGACGGCCGCAACGTAGACATCATATGACTGGCACCATGTGGCCAACTCACAAACGCTGTCGCTTTCGCCTTGTGGGCTTTGTAGTCGTCTAGCTCTCTGCAAAGTCTCTTTTGTGGGGTAAATGTCATGTACGGCTAAACCATCTGTTGCGACCATTTAGTATTCTAAGTTCAGAGAGCCACCCATGTAATAAAAGGAAGAGTTATATCTTGTCGGTCAGGATCATTAATTCTAAATCACTCAATATCTTGTCGGTCTGGATCATTAATTCTAAATCATTAATGCTAAACCATCTTGTTTGGAACTTCTACGTTTTGGCCATTTTTGCTTTTACAACTTGCCACCTAGTCTAGATTCATTTAGATAAAAACACTTGGGCAGCGTTTGAAACAGTTTTTATTTAGTTTTAAAAACTGAAAAAATATTACCGTTCGACAGACAGTTTTAGGTATTTTTTTTTTCTCCCTTCAGTTTCATAAACCAGTTTCTAAATTGGGCTATTTTTTAAAACCCTATTTTGGAGTTTGTAGTTTTTCAGTTTAAGTTTTTTTTTTTTTGTCTATGAGAGCTATCTTTCAATATCTTTCAACTTTTGTTGGAAGCATTTTATGTCTCTTATTCTCTTCAATCTTCGTCACTAACACCTATCACTTAAGAATACCAAACCACGGACATTACCAATATCATACCCATTAACTGCCACCACCAATGACCAACACCCCCGAATACTAAACAACAAACACTACCAACCACCGCAGCCACTTATCGCCGATCTGCCACCACCACTGATCAAGACACCCAAACTTTCCAACACCGCCAACCATCATAGCCATTGATAACCACAACCACCACCACCACTGCTGATCACTACCGCCGAACACTAAACTCTCTAACATTGGTCACCACCGATGTCTTTCACGTTGACCATCAATTCATACATATCTGAAGAGTTACTTTTCTTATGTTTTCCTGCTTTGTGAAACATTGATTAACTATTTCTAAATCTAGTGTTTGTGAGTTTTCGTATTTTATGTAAACTTGAAACTTTCGAATTTTTATGTGCTAGCCGTCAATTGTTTTTTTTTTTAATCACTTTTAGGTCACCCCCGGTTTAGACTTCCAAGATCCGCCCTGAAGTGCCAATAAAAGCCATTTGAAATTGGAAGAATTTAAGCAAATTTTTTAACCTCTATATAGTTGTGATAATAGTACTTTTGCATGTTTACTTACAATTCTTTTTGCACGTCATATTAAATTGGAGACTAGAAATAATTCAAGTTTATTAAATATTGCTCAAGCACCAAATCTGTCATAGAAGATCAATATTATTACACTAACAACTAAAAATTTTACATGCAATTTATAACGTTACATGCAGAATCCGTCCTGATTGTTACACCTCAGCCTCACCTACAATACGGAGAGCCTCAATCTCCATGGAGAGAATAATTTAACTACTCCTCGTGGAATCATCTTTAAAAGAGCCAGCTTGCGCACAGCCACTTTGGCAAGAGACACGAGACCGGATCGTGTGCCACATTGCTTGCAGAGTCATGTCAAAGTCGCTACAGTCATAACTTGACTTAAAAACACTTCAGCCGACGGGTCCTGAGATTCTAGACATGAAACACATTGAGTTAGGAAGGGCAATACCTAAGGGAGGATCGTTTCCTTTTGACTTTTGTTCTGGGTATGAACAAACAAAAGGTTTGAGAAAAGCACAATGAAGTGTTTAAAGCATCATTGGTTGTGACAACCATACATTCTAGAAGCTGTAAATGGAAATATAGTATTATTTCTTGTGGGACATGAACCCAGAAGTGTGAACCATGGCAAAAATCGTTTGTGTTGTGCATTGAAAAGTGCAGCCTAAGAAATATGGATTGCAGAAAGGGAGAAGACCCGATACAAGTTCATGGACATTATCTTAAACGCACTATTAGAAAGAAGAAAACATCATCAAACTTTAACTAAAATAAGCATTAGGTAACCCTAAGCTTTTTCGTTTTCAAACCCGGAAAGAGTTTTTAACATTGAGTGGAGCGGTGTTGGTTTCTTGAGTCCTACTACTGCACAAAAGAGAGATTGGTAGGATTTTGCATCAAATTCCTCTTGTTGAAGATTAGTTGACATAGCAAGTCCTTCACCGGATTGAAGCTTGGTTGGGATTGACGAAACCCTTTGATAGCTTAGTCTATGGACTAGAACTTGATTTAAATTATTGGCCTTATGTTTTAGATGAAGTCAATCTTGCTTGAATAGTTAGTACTTGGCTTGGGTTCAAACGTTACCACTAACACCTAATCCTAAAGTAAAGGTCCACGATTACGGAAATGCACAAGAATCCGTCGTTGTTGGGGGGGTCGGGGGGAGGGGGAATGAAGCCCCTCATGCTATATTCTAGTCGGTAATAATTGAATTAGAGTTAGGCGCAGATTTTTGCGAACGGGAACAACCAAAAGCAAGACTGCAGCATATCATCTTTTTTAGGCTTACAACATGTGATCATGGACTAAATAGAAAATTGATGTGGGAACTTCTTTCATTGATACTTGGTGTTGGTAGCACGCCTATCTTGCATATGCATCTCTGATTACTTCTGGGTCACACTTTTCAAGACGTGTTTGTATACATTCAACAATCAATGTTCAACATAACCAACCTGGTTAACCCAAAGCATTTGTTTCAAGTCACGCGCCGCTTCATTTTGTTCGAAAAAGTATTTGTTGGAATCTATGCGTCTGCCCCAAAAAAGGTGTCGATAGGGCGCCTAGCTCCCCCTTGGAGTACTGGCCTGGCCTTCCCCTACTAGGGATCACCTGCCTCCACTACAACAAAAATTTCATTTTTTGACGGAATTTTAGCGACGGACAGAATTCCGTCGCTAAAGGCTCTTTTAGCGACGGAATAGTCCGTCGGTAAAAGTCCGTCGCTAAATATCTTTACCGACAGAGGAACCCGTCGGTAAATAGATTTAGCGACAGACTTTTACCGACGGACTATTAGCGACAGAAAAATCCATCGCTAATTCTCATTTTTTTAATTTTTAATTTTTGAACGGATTTTTTGGCTCAGAAAATGTTTTTTTCCGATTTTTCAATAACTTTTAGCGACGGATTTTTACCGTCGCTAAAAGTCATTAAAATTAGAGAAACCCTACCCTTCTTTATGTTCTCCCCGCCGCTCACTCGTCCCCCTCTTTTTCCTCTCTCTCTCTGCCTCTTGATCTCTCTCACCCTTCCAGCTTCGAAGCCCACCTCCGCTGCCCCCCTCCCACCTCCCATGGCACCCATCTCCAAAGCCACCCACCCCCACCCCTGCTGCCGCTGTTAGGGGTGGAACCACACTGGATCTCTACGACTTCAGAACCCACGCACGACGCACTCTCGCCTCTTTCTCTGGTCTCTCCAACTTGCGATTCTCACTATCTCTCTCGAGTCTAGACTCCGGACTCCACCGGCCGGCGGCGGCGACCATACCTCAGCCCTATATCTCGAGTCTTGCCGACGGTAAGTGCTCACCTCCTCCTCAATCTCGTTCTATCTCTTTAATTTCTCATCCTTCCATTGATGACTTTTCTATTCTTCAGTAGTTCAATTCTTGTTCTTTTTCTAGAATAGATTTGTTAGATTTTCGTTTTCTTGTTCTTCTAATGGACTAATTGATTGTTAATTTGTTTTAGATTATGGTTTTAAAGTTTAGGGGTTTCAATTAGAGTATGGAATTAAGGGTGTTATATAAAATTACTTTAATTAGGGCTTTAGAATTAGGTTTGACAAGCGAACATTGACATGGTCTTTAGCATTGAGTATATCAATAGCAGTTGTGCTTTTACTTGAACAATATTCAAAAGGAACCAAAAGCGATAAAGCGTGACAAGAATAATGAATGAAATTTTTAGCTATTTTGGCTTGGCAAATTAATTGAAGTTTTTTATGCATATACTTTGAACAGTTGTTTATGCAAATTTGTTTATGCATATACTTTGAAGTTGCCATTTTCTAAAGTGTTTCAATGAACTGTGGTTTTCTTCAATGTTGGCTAGAGTAATGTGTTTGTACATATATCTTGTAGGAAGAAAAGTGTCAACTGTATGCTTTGTCACTTAATGGTTAATCTTGATCCTAAAATATCATTCTTGGTTTTATCTAACTTATTTTACAGTTAAACATGCCTATTAGAGTTCCCTTTGGTTTAGGTTTTTGTTCCTTCTGCTCCTTGAATAACATTAAACTAAAAGAACATCTTATATATGCAGATCGATGTGGATATTGGCTCATCATCAGTTGCAAGGAGTGTGATTGGAATTGTCCTTGAATACGTAACATAGAGATATTTTTCAGGCTTCGGAGCAAGGATCTTGATTTATATTTTTTTAGTTTCAATGAAACTTGTTATTTTGTTTTTTTGGATTTGTACAATGTCATCTATTGTATTTAGTGAACATGTAAATTTTATTTGTATTACTTGAACTTTGATAAAGGATGAATCTTAGTGTAAAGAGTTAAATTGTTGTTGGGTTGGTTGGTTAGGATTAATTGTTTGAAGTAGGTTTGAATTTATAAAAAATAACCCCAAAAAAAAGAACATATTTTAGCTTTTTAGCGACGAAATTCCGTCGCTAAAAGTCTTCTTACATATCAATAAACATTTTAGAGACACATTTTTAACAAAACTAATGTTCCTAAAGACTTTGCAACGTACTTTTAGCGACAGAAAATTCGTCGCTAAAAGTTTTAGAAATATTTTCGAAAAAAATTCAAAAATTAGTCAAAATATAGAAAATACCTTTAGCGACGGAATTTCCGTCGCTAAAAGTAATCAATTCCGTCGGTAAAAATCAATTTTTACCGACAGACAACCAAATTCCGTCTCTAATCTTTTAGTGACGGGGTTGTCACCAACGGACTTTTAGCGACGGACAGTTCGTCGCTAAAAGTCTTTACTGACGGAATACCCACTTTTAGTAACGGAAAATTCCGTCGGTAAAAGTGAATTTTCTTGTAGTGCTCGCCTCCCTATGGTGACAGCTGTAGCGCCCCTGCCCCCCCCCCCCCCCCCCGCGCCCAAGGGTCTATCCTAGCCTTCCCCTTCAAGGGGTTGGCCTAGGCCCCCTCTTTGGGGTTTTGCCCTCCCCCATGGGAGGGGTTCTTCTCTCCCCCTCGATCTTCTCTTCCACACCCGCCCCCACTTGGGGAGGAGTGTCTCCCCTTCCTTGATATTTTCTTCCCCCTTCCCCCTGGCAAAAGATCTTTCCACCTCCTTGGGGTATTCATCCTCTCTACATGCCTTCACCTCTCATGCTATCTTTTCCCCTTCTACGTCCTCACCTCCCTAGGGGTCTAAGGCACCCTCTGATGCCCTTACCGCGACGACCTCTTCTCGGGTACTTAAGCACCCTTTTGATATACCCACCTCTCCCTGGGTACTTTGGGCACCCATTTGGTACCCCCACCTCAACCATCTATCCTTTGGGTACTTGGGTACCCCATCTTAACCTCATTTCCTCGGGTTATCCTACGAACACCACGTGAGGTCCTCGTTCATACTTAGTAAACCCTTAGCTCCTTGGAGGCTCCGTGCTCCATAACATTGATGTGCCCCAGTGTAATGACACCCAAATATGCCCGACTACAATCTTCATTGCTATGTGCTCCCTGCACTACGTCAAATAATAGCGGCCATAGTCTGCCTCATTGTTATGTGTCCCCCGTAAAGCTCTCATCTATCGTGTCTATGTGCCATCTCTAGCTAGCGTGTCCCAGCATCGCATAAACCCTGTAGCGCTCATGCATTGTAACACTTGTACGGACATACCTCGACACTCCATCATAATATTATGCCCCCGACATTCATCCATTTATTCACCTATGCACCTCATCTTGGTTATGGAACATGTTTTGACCCACTTTCCAAAAATGTGAAGCATTCCCTAAATAGGCGACTTACCTCAACGAGCTCTAAGTGCCCTGTTATAATGTCTTCTCTTCAACATGAAAGGCAACTCCTTTATGACACTACCTCGACCTGTCGATTAGGTGACTCCTCTGAGACACTACATTGGCCCTCTCGAAATGCACCGATGCAACAGCTTATCGCGGGATAGGTTACTCCCGTGACAATATCTTTGCCAAGGAGCTCGAAGTGCTTTGGCACGAAAAAATCATCTTTCGTCAAATATGTGACTCCTCCGGGGCACTACCTTGGCGTGTTTTGAGTGTTTCTGTAGAAAGATTCACTGAGAGTTAGGCAACTTCCACCACGACACTATCTCCGCCAGTTAGCTCCAAGTGCTCTAGTACGAGGACTGCTTTAGCTTCTGCCATGTAGGCGACTATCTCGGCGGGTCCGGTAGGCGCTCCTTAAGTACACTACCTTGGTCCGTTGGGTAAGAGAATTGAGGCGCTTTGAGTGCTTCAGCACAAGAAATCATTGTGGGGTAAGGACTCTTCCAAGGTACTATATCTACTACGGTGGCTACATGACTAGTCTACATGCTCCGGCATATGGGCACTTCAATAGCACCTCTAAGGAACATGAACCTCCGGTCACTCCAAGACAAGAGCAGATCCTCGAAGAGCATCATGCCTAGTCTGCTTGGAAGTCATGCTTCAACCATCCCACAACTCTATCTGGTTCTCTACATCTATTGATGTCTCTATGAGACTTAACAAGGCTATTCGATTGGTGACTAAATCAAAGGTATTCTCTGGCTGCACTAACTTATATGAGTCAAACTTCCTCAAAATTCGGAGTGAAGACTGTGAGGAGCAGGCCAAGTGATTTTGGTGATCTGGGTATCTATGAAAGACCCCAGACATGGTGCACCCACAACGAGACTGGGAGTGCCACGTATCAGTTGATGACAAGTTACTTTCAGTTACCTATAAATGATGGACTTGTGAACTCATTTTCCGGACTATAGAACATATGACAGTTCATTTACTAACACTAAATCTTCAGCTAACCAATTATTGAGAGAGAAATAACTTTGGTGTCGGACTCTAACTTTGGACCTTGACATTTTGACCTTAATGTTGGGGTTGTGACTGTCTCCTATACTCACTCCACGCCTTCGCCCCTAAACCTCAGGCTCTGTCTAAGTTTCCCCTTGCTAGCTCTTATCCTTGCTCTATCCCACATTATCATACTTGCCATCTGAGTCCAAATGTACTCTTTATGGCACATCCACGTGCATTACAAACCCACTTCCATAGAACGAGAACTAGAATCATGAAACAAACTTTAACAGAAAAGTATAGTCTAAAATATCACCATTATCGGATATCTTGTTTTTGTTCCACTTAATCCAATGCCTTGCTACATCTAGATGAATTCCCTTCAGGTGGTACATTGGAAAATCCGCAAGTCAGACTCGAGAGCCTTAGTTATTGCAATACTTTTATACTAATGCCACATCATGTTTGCTTAATAGTCGTCGTGCTTGTTACATATTGCCCTACTATCTCGACGCCTTGTGCTAAATGTGTGAGTCAGTTATGGTGTGTTCCTTGACCGAAATATTGCGTTGCTGTAGCATTGTTGTACTTGTCAGACGGCGTCATATGTCACGACACCTCGTGCTTGTTAGCGAATCAATGTTGTTCAATTCCTTCACTGACACCTCGTGCTATCTCCGTATCGTCGTGCTTATGACGTGTCATTAATCTAGCGGGACACCACATTGTTTGAGCATTGTCGTTCATTTGTTGTTGTAGCCTTGTTAGGTGACTCCAGCATGTCTCGTGACCTTGTGCTTCGTTTCCACCTCATGCTTTAGAAACTCCTGCTGTAGTCCTCCAAAATTTGTACTAAATCATAATTGTCCCCTTTGGCGAGAGAGAGTGTGTGTGTGTGTGTGTTTTAAGAATACACAGGAGAATAAGAGTTTACCTGTGCTCGAAAGATTATTTTTTTGGAGATAAGGAAGTTTCTTTCTTTCACGTGTGTCACTTCATTTGATGTATATCATGCCTTCAAATATTCTCGATCGCAAAATTCTTGATCATTTTTAATGTGAAAATTTGATCTATTGTTCTTATTATTTGATGACTTTGGATAAATTACATTCCATTTCCTCAAATGGACAAGATGTTCTTTGAAAGTATGTTTTAGTGATTGAGTTAAACAACCCATTGGCTCACTCAGGGTCATTTTGTGGCTCTTATCATGTGCTTATCATATGCATGGCCGACCTATGAGTCAAGATGTTATTGGTGGTTAAGATGATCAATCAGTAAGTCAATTGTTCCTTCACACAAAAGAACTTTTACATTTGGGATTGAAGGTTGATTTATTGGTGTTACTGTTCATTTGGTGCTTTTAGAATATGGTGTTTTTTCTTTTGTAATCGGATGTTTTATTTACAATTGTTGCCGTTACTAGGCAACTTGTGCTCACTCTGTTTTTTTTCACCCTTTTAGGATCTTTAAAAGGGTCGTTTATAGGAAAGCGACAGAAAATTATATACATATATATATGAAGGTCAAAATTGAGAAAATGTTGTCAAGTCACCACTTACGTGAATACTCTCTTAGGTCACCATCTGGATTTTCTCTTTCCCTCTCTCTTCCTCAATTTGATTTGATTCCTTTTAAGCATTCGATATTCAACCAATTAAATAGACTTTGCATTTCTCATGTCAACATGTCCCACTTTAAAATTCTGTAATATATTTGCAATTCCATCAATTTCTAATGTTTTGCCAAAACGTTAGAATAGCCCAACATTCTCTATCAGTTTTTTGTCTTTAACTAACATAATCTTTCTCCAGTTGCTAGCGCAATCTGGCCGTCTACGGGCGAGAATGGACGGCCAGATTGCGCACCACAATAGCAATTTTTTTCACCGTCCGCTACATTATGTAGCGGACGGTAAATTATCGTCCGCTACATAATGTAGCGGACGGCCAAACAGCGCTAGCAAGTTGCTAGCGCTATCAACGGATCAGCTCCATATATATATATATATATAGTTTCCTCTCTTATTTATGTAAAATTGTCTTTTTATATTTTTATTCTTTTTTCATGGCCTTTAGTAATATGTAAACTTCAACATACGGGTTATTATTGTTATTGATATTACTATTATTGTTACTAGTTGGGAGAGACTATTTTTATCATTTTATATACTATTTCTCATATTCATTTGTTGCTAAAAGGCTGAAAGTTTGTTCCCAACCCTACTTTGGTCGTACCTAAGGGCCCACAAGGATCCTGTTTTGCAAAACACGTCACCATATTCAACGGTCAATTTTTCAACGCTCCCAAGCCAGTCAAATTAAATAATCATGCCCAAGTCACGTGCATTTTCTCCTTCGAAACAACCTTGGCGCGCCTTCCCCCTTGGGGGTCGGCCACCTTCCTCCTTAGGGGGTCGGCGTGCCTCCTACCTCTCGTGCAGTGCATGCTCTTCCTTGGCCTCGCGCCCACTCCGTGACGCCCGCCGTCGCCTGTGCGCCGTCGCCGCGACGCCCCCGCGCCGACTCCCCGGAGCTCGTTGCCCGTGTTCAATCCAAATAATATTAATTGTTGAAGTTATATATTATCTAGCACACATTCTTGTTATATTCAATATCTAAGTGCCCATGATATAAGTATTATTTAAGGTATATGTTGTACTGAAAACTCAAGTATGTCTTTATCATTGATATACAACAAAAAATGAGTGAACATACAAGAGATATTTATTACTATAATTTTTTTATATAAGTGCTCTCATTATTTTCTTGTCTTTTAACTTCAAGGGTTTTGTTTATTTGACTTTTTTAGTACCATGTATACGAAAATAATGAAAGAAATGTCACAAAATTAATTAATATGTCATATGTCGGTTCAATTCATCTTGTGATTGATTTAAGAAAATTAATCCATGCACCGAATGAAACCGAGGTTGGTTCGAGAGATGTGAAACCAAACCGTTAAGAGTTTTGGACGGTTCAAACTGAATCAATTCGCTTTAAACAGTTTGGATCAATTTCAACGGTGTGTTAATTCTCACCCTTGAAAAGCTCCTATTATCCATTAGTTATCCCACATCGATCATTTCTTTCATCGTTATATTTACGTCTTTCTCAATGACACTAGTTGGTGCAAAAATTTCTCCATAAAAATTAGTTCTAGGAAACATATAAAAATTGGCTCAGCATGAACTTGTACCCTTATATAGCACCCTGTTAGCTTTTATTCCAAGTTAAGGAATAGCACCAAAATCTTGAAATCTTTTTGCTACATTTGTCCTCCCTCTTTTACCTGTGTTAAGGCCCATATATATTCAGCCCAATGGTATCATGTCCAGTCGAATGGTATAATGTGCAGCCCAAGGACTAAATACTATCCCGAATTCTCTTTTGGGCCACCATCCTAACAAAGGAAGAACCTTATGGGAGGAAATTAGTCTTCTATTCTGCTCTAAATGATAAACTTTTGCAATAATCAGAGTTGTAGCAAGAGGGTACAACTCTTTTATTAGCGACAATTAGTTGCTAGTATATACGACTGGTGAGAAATATGTATATGCTTTCGCTGACAAATTTTGACAACACTTTTTAGAGTCACAAAATTCTTTTCACCGGCCCTGTTTGATGACTTAATTACCGCTGCACGAATGAGTTGCAGCCTCTTCTACAAGCGTAGTTCTAATTGAATCTTTTTTGTGATATGAATTTTCAGGGAAAAAGACAACCCAAAAGTACCATGAAAAATGATACCCATCATATATTTCTCCTCCTTTAATGTGTAAAGTTCAAAAAATAAAAAGGAAAAGAAACTGTCTTTTGCCTTCATTTTTTATTTTTTTTTCATCTGGTAATTAAATTCCACATTTTCCAAATGAATAATTACTCAGATGCGGAACTTAATATATATATATATATATTGTGAAAAAGAATGCAATCGTGTCTCGGATTTGAAAATAGATGCTGATTAGCAAATGATTGATTATCCTCATTTTTTATTGATAATTTGGAGTTTGCCTAAAATAATTGGTGTTATTAATGTGAGAGAATATATTTTATCTTATCTACTTTTCTTAGAAAAACCTCTCCATGTGATCTTTCAATCGCTTAATCTCCGGTTAAGTTTATTTTGGAGCCGATTCTAAGAAGCTAATTTTTATTTAAAACTTGAACTTGTTTTAAAATTCTGTTGAAATCTATATCTAATGGAATCATTTCCATCTAAAGAAAAAGGTTCTCAAGCCTATGTTAAGGCTCTTGAAAATTTACAAATCAAAAAAGCTAAAAGTAACTTTAAATTGGAAACTAACCAAAATTAAAAGGGTAAATTAGACATGGTCCTCTAAGATTTACCTAAAATTACACACAGCGCCTACTAGGTATTTTTATTACTCTCCGCCCTCTGTGGTTTGTCATTGTATTACACAAAGCCCATTTCGTTAGGAAACCGTCAAAAATTTTTAGGGCTATTACAAATTTATTACGATATACCAAAAATACCCTTAGGTCTTCCTCCTCCTCTTTCTTACCAAAAAAAAGCCTAGCCACCACAACCAAAGCCCAGTCTCCGCCGCCGACGCCAAACCACTCCCTACAAACATACAGAGGCAGATACAAATACCGGCAACAAAACGGGATCTGTGACCTGATCATCGTGAGCGCTCCTTCACGAGCTGCCCGTTCAGTCCGAACATGAACACCATGAACCACCTCTCGTCCTCCGTCTTCAAGTACAGCGGTGAGATCACCCACCGTATGAGAAGCAGCTTCAAGTCCTCTATACTATCATCCTCAAAATCGAATAGATTAAACGCCTTGCAAAGCACGTAAACTCGGTGAATATCCACTTTCTTCTTCCACGTCAACGACATCGACAACAGCAACGTAGCGTTTGTGAAATTAGGGCTTAACTCTTCCTTCCACCACTCCTCATATAAGTTTGCAAACTCTGATAATAAAACTGAATCGAATTCGAATACAATTAAATTGTCGTGCAATTCGCTGACAGCTAGCAGTAAATCGACCGGCATTTCGTGGCTTTCAGTGACAGTCTTTTTGGCATTTTCGTGGTCATTTGTAGCGGAATTTTTGGAGGTGGTGGTTTTGGAGTCGCGCGAGGATCGACGGAGGCGTTTGGTGGGAGGGGAGGGGGTGATTGGGTGGGGGTGGTTGAGGTGGAGAGGTGCTTGAATTGGGCGATGGAGGTAGAGGGAGAGGGAAAGGGAGGCGGAGAAGGCGGTAGATTAGGGCTTTGAGGGAGGGTTTGGTGGATTTCAGGCCTAGTTTGGCTGCGGAGGTGAAGAAGTCCTCGACAGAGGTGTGGAAGGACGAGCAGAGTCACTTCTCCGTTGAGACTGGTGTGTGAGAGAGAGAAGTAAATTTATTTATTTACGAGAAATATCACAATCGTTTCATTTGTTCTCTTAACTCTGTTAGCAGAAAAATAAAAATGTGTATCTTAGTGTAATACAAATACTTAGTAGTCGTCGTGTGTAGTTTAAGGCAAACCTCGGTGGTGCGTGCCGTGTTTAACTTACCCAAATTTTAATTGTCAAGACAAAGTGGATGTGTAATTCTATATATTTTTCTATCAAACCTGATTCTTCAAGAAGATGCCCATATTGCACACTTTCATGAATGTAGGATTTAATTGCCTTCGACGATTTAGAGCATGTTCGGAATTTGATTTTGAGATGATCAAAGTTGCGATACAAAACTAATTAAATCAACTTTGAAAAGCTAAAAAATTAATTAAATCATAATATAACAAACGATGATTATCAATTAAAAAAATTCATAGTCAAATTTGACCAAGTAAAGTACCCAAAAGAATTATTAATTACAAAGAACTTTAGTATTTTTATTCAAATACAAGTTTTGGTCATTTTTACCGCATGAAAACTGCTTTCAGTATTTTTATTTTATTTTATTTTTTGTTTAAACACGATTGATAGCTTAAAGGTAAACTAGTCAAAACTAGTTTCAAATATTAAACACTTAGGGTGTGTTTGATAAAACTGAAATTTAAGTACTGAAAACTTAAGTGCTGAATTTGTACAACTGAAAATTTTAAGCTACTGAATTTTAAGCACTGAAATTTTTTTGGTCTTGACTGCAATTTAAGTGCTGAAGTAGTTTATTCCGTTTGATAAAAAAAACAACTGAAATCTAAAAACTGTTTAGGTTGACACTAATACCCTTTTGCTCTGCTTTTTGAAACTTTATAAACCTCGTTATATTATTGCACATCTCACGTATTAATATATCAATAATGGATATTTCAAATCTAATTTGTATGCGTAACATTAAAACATAAAAGAAAATTCAAATTAGTCACACGATAAAAAATAGCAATAATTAGATAGTTAAAAGTCATATTATTACATATATGAACTACAACCTCAAATTAAACAATTGAGTTGCAATCTGCTCCCGCAAGTTCACCATAAAGTTTTGATCAGCTTGTCGTGCTTCCGCTCCCATATCTACCAAAGCCAACATAGCTCCCCTCTGGATGCTCATATGATTCAAAGGGAACATTCTCAGAAGCTCCTTGATCTTGTGGATGTTATGCAAAGGATGTCTTAGAACTAGAGTCAAGCTCAAAGCTTGGAATGTAATCCAAGAGGATAATTGTGTGTTGTGTAATCAAGCTAAGGAAGATGAATGCCATTTGTTTGCTCAATGTCCTTATGCAAAAGAATTATGGCAGACTGCTCTGAGTAGACTAGTCTTTTTCTGTCTTTGGGCATTCATATAAAAACATAAACTTTTTTGTTTCAAAGATCTTGAGTTGCTGAATGAAACATCTCACCAACACCCACAAATGGCAGTCCTAAAGGCAGGCAGTAGACCACCGTGGGTGGGTCTTGCAGCTGCTGTTTGGGTCCAAGTAGCTGCTGGGAATGCCTACACCTTTGCTCTGTACTCTTCTTCTCTCAAATCAGTCCTGGGTTTTAGTCAGCAGCAGCTGACCATGCTTGGTGTTGCAAATGACATTGGGGAAAATGTGGGTATTCTTCCAGGCATCGCCTGCAACAAGTTCCCACCTTGGGCTGTTCTTATGGTTGGCGTTTTCACTTCCTTTTTGGGTTATGGAGTTCTTTGGCTGGCTGTTAGCGAGACTAGAGTCAAGCTCAAAGCCAACATAGCTCCCCTCTGGATGCTCATATGATTCAAAGGGAACATTCTCAGAAGCTCCTTGATCTTCTGAGATCCCTCCCAATCAAACCACAGGGCTCCCCACCGTACATAGATAGATATACAAGATGTACAAGAAATTCGATCCAATATGAATTGGGAAAAAAAAGCCCTAATTACATTCACAAATCAAGCGACACCTATGTAATGAAACACCGGGAAATCACGCACCTTTAGTACCGTGAAAAGAGAAGAAGAGGCGGCAAATCAGCAAGGAAGAAGAAGATGAAGATGAAGCAGCAGCAGCAGCGGCGCAGCAATGAACAGGTGAAGACGGGAAGAAGATGAGGCAGCAGCGGCACAGCAGAGCAGCAGCGGCGCAGCAACGAACAGGTGAAACGGGAAGAAGATGAGGCAGTTGGGGCAAAGCTGTCCTTTATTGGTCCAATCTTTTAATTCCAAATCATTGACCGTGTTCAATGATAAGTGATAAGTCATTGTGTGTGACTTAAAATATTGGTCTTCAATTAACATATCACTTATTATTTTAAGTGATAAAAAAAATGCGTTACCAAACGCACTTAATTTGAAATCACTGAAAAGTTTCAGTTTTAAGTGCTGAATGGTGTTATCAAACACACCCTTAGTCTTCATTTCATCTAACATCTATTTCCAAGAATCAGTCTCGCATACTCTTTAATTACTTTGATTTTTATTTTTTCAATCATCAAGCTGAGCAAAATTCAGAATAAATCAAAAAAAAAAAAAAAAGTCTTCCTTCAATCTCATCCCCCAATGAATTGCGTAAATACGGCCCCTCACGCAATACCATTCGTCCGCGACCCGTATGTCCCTCCACATTGGATTTTCCGAAACATACGCACGTGGTAATATTCCTCTGTCCTAGGTTACGTGTCGCCTCGTCATTCGCCCCATGACAACCTAAACCTTCTAGTGCTTATCAGCTACATACGCACCCTTTTTTCCACGCACAACCACCATTCACATCCCGCCACATCAACAATAAGTCGTCGAGCGAAGGACATCTTATGACGTGGCAGGCAGCTGGTTCCTTGTTCACTCGGTTTTGCCCCGGTAAAACCGAACACGGACTCGTTGCCTAATCCGCACTGCACCGTATAAAAGCTGTCACTTTGTCGTAATATTAAGACCAATTTTTTTTCTTTTCTTCTCCTCTCCCTCTCTGTGCTTGCGTTTTAAGGAACCTAAATAAAATGGTGGTTAGGTTGACGAGGTGGTCACCGTGGCCGTCAGCGGCTGCCACGGCGGCGCTGACAAGGAGGTTTCTGGTGAAGGTGGAGAAAATGAGGCTGCTGCGAGGATTGGAAGATGGAATGGAGGATCGTGGTGAAGATGGAGGAGAGAAAGTATTGGCTGTTCAGATGAGATGGAAAGGTGCTCCGAGGGCAGGGATGGTCCCTTTCCGCCGGGCATCCAGGCGGCGTAAGGATTCTTCCGGCGAGAGTGTTGCGAAGCCAGGCGCACCGGTTGAGTGGGACGACGAGTTCGAGAACTTGTGTTGCTTTTCGACGGTGTCCGGAGATGATCACGTTCAGAAATTTGGCCCGTGGCATGTCTCGTTCAGTCTCTCGTATGTAAGTTTCTACGTCAAACTACTGGCTGACATTTGATTTTTTTTTCCGGCCTTACGCGAGCTTTGAGTTCTGATGCAACATGATTTAGGTTTGTTCTTATCGTAAAGCGAATGTAAATGGTTTCGCAACGCTAAACCGGATGTGTTACAGCAGTTTTAACTTTTTTCCATTTTCGATGTACTTAATTTTTATGATTTTGAGTTGTTTTCTTGTAGGGCGAGTCTAAGGAAAGAATGGTGGTTATCGGAAAGGCGTCGCTAAATATAGCAGAAATCGCGTCGAACATGGAGTCACAAACCATCGGGAAGGCATCGCTAAATATAGCAGAAATGGCGTCGAATATGGAGTCACGGGTTGAAAAAGAAGTTCCGATCCGTTTACAGGTTGCCGGGGTTGCCAGAGAAAGTACCCTTCTGGTAAGGAAGCAGCTTCCGAGAATATTACAGGGCTTATACATTATGCTTACATTTTAATAAGGGTGGCTTTGTCATGTTCATACGAGTAGCATCCTGCCAATTGCCATAAATTATATTATAGGGCCACTTCTTGCGTTGCCGTTTTCGTACAAATGACAGTCAGTTGACATTTTCAAGCTGACCAATTCAAGTCCACTTTTTCACAATAATGGAACATAGATTTAAGATTGTTCAATTACTCATTCATGCACTTTCGATAAGGACTGCAAGTGTGTGCTAAATTCCACAACTTTTACCAAAAAATTATGTTTATGGCAACTCGTCAACAATGAGTAGATTGTGTTGAGAAAAAGTGGTGACCATTTGGTATAAAGTGGTTAGATATGTTATTATATAGAATAACTCCTAAGAGATGCTTTTATTTGTTTCTAAATTTTTATGACGTTAGTTGTCTAACTTGTACAGGTGTTCTTGAGCTTTGCCGAGATTAGAGACTCTCAAGACTCGACAGGACTCGTTCAAAACCCAATTGAGGTGAATGGTTCGGCGAACAATGGGCTGTTAGAGAACGAAGAGGAGAGGAAGAATGAGCAAAACCACGATGAAGCAAGTGTAGGTCAAACGGACTCGGATGGCAATTCAGAAACAAACTCGGGAAACGAGTCAAGATTGTCATCGAGTTTTGGTAATCGTTTGGACTTGGTAAAGAAAGCTCCGTTCTTCTCTTGGAAAAGGAGGCGATTAAGTTTTAAATCGGAAAAGATAAAGACTAGCGAAGACGAGAACAGGAATGATATCGCCTCTACTTCCGCACAGGTACGTAACCAGGTCAACCTGCCTTTGTGTCTAGGTAACAACTATGAATAGTCATCGAATCTCAGTACCTGGTAGAGAAAAATGAGAACCATCAAAGAAGATGCACAACAGAGTATGAAAATAACTCACCAAACCCTCCCCACTCCATACACACACACCCACCCCTGCAGATGCCGTACAGAAGTCTCGGACAAAATGAGTGGAATTGCTATCTGGGCTTTCAAATTGCTTTCTACTCGTCTTAACACACTTGTTATGAAATCCTTGATACTGTGAAGTAATGTTGACTTCTCATATTCAGTTGTTTGCATATTTCTTTCTTGCAGAATGAAAATGTCACCAAACCTACTAGAACAGCCTATCAGAGCAGCACGACAAGTAACTGGGAAACAAGAGATCTGACCAGTAGAGATGGATCGACGAAGCTCCGAGCCAATGTATTCTTCGCTTCCTTCGACCAGCGCAGCGACAAAGCTGCTGGAGGGAGCGCATGCACAGCACTTGTTGCTATTATTGCCCACTGGCTCCAATCAAACCAAAATATGATGCCAAGTAGGCCAGAGTTCGACAAACTCATTATCGATGGTTCCTCTGAATGGCAAAAGCTGTGCAACAACAATGCCTACGTAAATGACTTCCCCAACAAACATTTTGATCTAGAGACCATCTTGCACGCTGATCTTCGTCCCATACATGTTTCCCGCAAGGAATCATATATAGGATTTTTCGGCCCTGAAAAGTTTGAGTCCTTGAAAGGAGCCATGTCCTTTGATGAGCTATGGAATGAGGTCGAGACCAAGGCTGATGAACATGAACCGAGGATTTATATAGTTAGTTGGAATGACCATTTCTTCGTGTTGAAGGCAGACGTGAACGCTTACTATATCATTGACACATTGGGCGAGCGGCTTTTTGAGGGTTGTGAGCAAGCATACATATTGAGGTTTGATGAGTCAACTTCGATCCACGCAAAAATAAAAACGCAAAAGGTCAGCGCGGAGGAAATGGCAGGGCAGGACACTGCTAATTCCAAAGAGGAAAGCGAGGAGATAATCTGTAGTGGCAGAGGGTGTTGCAAGGAGTACATCAAGAGGTTTCTTGCTGCTATACCACTTCAAGAACTTGAACAGGAAGAGAAGAAGGAGACAGTTCCATATTACTCACTCCATCAGCGCTTGCAGATAGAATTCAACTTCACCCGATCTTCATCATCGTCGTCGTCATCACCGATAAGTTCTTCTGCTACCACTTCAACATCTTATCTCATCACAGATGATGAGTGTTTAGACCAACTGTGAACCCAATCTTCAAACTTTTTCTATTAACAAAACTTTGAGACGAATTGAAAGAGACTGACATAAACTTCAAATCTGATAACCATGGTCTTGCAGTTGCAACTACTGCTTAAGGTACTTGTATCTTTCTCTGTTGGAGGTAAAGGGGAAGAATAGAAGGCAAACAGACTCGACAGTGGTCTAGAAAAGTACATACTAAATCCAATCATCCTTGACTGCAAATGACTCCATTATAACTTCTTTATCTCTCTCCACATTCAATCATCATTATCAATGGCAAAGAATGTGAAAGCAATATATGAAAGAAAAAAAAAAAAAGTGATACGTACCTAAGACTTGAAGCAACTTTTATGATTCGTTTGATAACATGTTGAGTGGGGAGACATTCCCTGCTATAGGAAAGCAATAGGTGATAGCTGATCACCTCGTTTGTGCTGTTCCTGACTACAAAGACATTTCAATCTCAGTTCCATGTAAACAACCTTTCAATAGCTTTTACTTTATCAGGGGTCCATCCTTCCGCCACAACTTGAACCTTATTCTCTGAAAGCATGCATGGAATCCAGCAATCTCAGAAACGTATCTTACTTCAAACACCAAGGATCCTCCATCAGTTATTCACTTTCTAGATCACCTTCCTAAATCACTAATAATAACACATTTTTAAAACAAAAGGATTAGCACAGGGTAGCAAGTTCGGATCCTCCTGCTGATGCTTGATCGACAGCATGCAAAATCTAGTGTTAGCCACCAGTCAAAGGGTATAAGCATTATTATCAGTATCATTGATCAAGAAATTTTTCACTGTACGGCAATTAACAAAACTTAATTCAAAAGCGCGTCTCTCCCAGGAATAAAAAAGTCACCTGATGAGAGTAATAAGTCGCGTTTTTTTTTTTTTTTTCCATTTCCTCTCCCTCCCTAATCAGTAGAGTACGTAACTCCAGCAAAACAATCAGATTCCATCTCCAGCAACCTCATGGCTTTCCAACTTATAGTAACCATAAGAGCAGGGGATATAGATCACTTCTTTTGTGGGCATGCTCTTGTCTAGAAAGCTTGTGCTGTACAATATGGTGTAACTGAATCCATAAACCATTTACCTTAACTTCTTCATTTCCTTCATTTCCTTTTTCCTTCCACTGATAAATGGCATTCACAAAATCCTCTCAGGCACATTTCAGTATTTCACTCCATATTCCTCGCAGAAGTTCTAAAGACCAAGAACTTCTACTGAAGCATAGCCGTCACCCCACCACTCCCCTTCCCTCCTGAAACTACCTCGGATATTTTAATAAAAAATTGCAGAAACCAACGCCTTTCGCAACTAAACAAAGTTTAGTATCTTTTATCCCCTGTTGTTTAAGCAAGAAATGTTCTACATCATATTTCCAACAGAAATAAGCAACTCTACCATCAACAATCATGCAAGAAAGTTTCTGTACTATATGGATCTTGAGTCTCAGTTCCATGTAAGGGTACCTTTTCATAGCTAAGGGTACATTTCCATCATTATGCCCAAGTTACACTGCTCTTTGAATGACATCGTAAGAAAGAAACAGGTTTGTCAATCTTAAATGGCATAATAAATCAACCTTCACAAAAAACCAGTGATTGTTACACCAGTGCATGCATAAATTGGTTTACATTTTATTCACCTCCTCTCTAAATTCCCAGAAATTAATTCATAAGCCCTGGATCAAAGTTGAACCAATTATAACATGGGACGGGAGTCGAGGAAGTTAAGATACTCCTCTTAGAATTAGTAGTTGATGTAACCCAAGAGCCATTAAAACCATCGGCCACCACTACAATCAAAAGCACCCTTATTTATTCATCATTACTTCCCCTTTCTCAATTAGAGGAGCACAGGGCCCATGATCCAAAAGCACACTGGTTCAGGATAACAATTAGATTCCTTTTAGAGACACCTCAATTCTATCCACTTAAGGAACAGGTCCTGTCCAGTCCTACTAAACATAGATCCATAAAAACAATGTTATCTCTTTGAAGATCTAGAGTGCAGGAATCCTCTTTGCTCCTCCTATTTATGTGTTATCCTGCTCCCAACAAATGCCTCAAGCATATGTTGGAACAGCAAAATTCAGTTTGCTCAAACTAAGACGAAGCGTAAAAAACCATCCAGCTTCTATCAGGAAGATTCATACAGACTAGGTGTTACGCATGTAAAGTACAGCAGCTAACCTCTTTTAATTCCCCCATACAACGGCTATGATGTTAGCAAGCATTCGGTTTTTTAATGTAAAACACAAAACAGGAGGCTCGACCCTTGTACATGAAGAGTACCTATCTACGTACACTAAAAAGTAAAAACTGTACAAAAACTCATCCACATCAAAATTTCAGGGTGGAGAATATGAACGCACAGAATCCCAAAGAACCTGCAAAGTAGATGTTTTGTGATGTATTTACTTGTTTTGAATGACCTGCAAAGTAAGCATCTTACAAACTGGATTAGGTAAACCAGATCACCTGAGCTTCACAAGCCTTAATCTACCCCTTTTAATGTGGATAAGTAAGCCTTATTCCATTTACCATGGTTAATAACCCGAGTACTCTACAATGAATTGTACAGGCACGTCAAAATCTACAGCAGTTTCACAATAATGGCTTAGCAGCACCCTTGTAAATCGTCTAGCCAGCTCTGGGCGATTACTATTTTCTTGTCTTTCCAAACGTCCACTCTCAGCTTGACTTCTCATAATCACTTTCAAAATAATTCCAGGAACTTGTGATGAGATGACCTTCCTCTTCCATTCACAATGTTTACTGTGATCTATCTCCATTTCTTCTGGACTGTGTGTGCATGCATGTGCCTTTTGGGGAGTGGGGGGGATTAAAGAGTAAGTAAAGGCTGAAAAGGCTAGACTTAATCACCGCCATCCATCAGGAAAAGCTATGTTCACAATCCATATCTTTTCCCAGGTGGCTCACCAAAACACTCGTCCTCTGAAAACTGTATGACAATTTCAAGTAGGCAGATACACAAACTTATTGATGCAGTTTAGTGTTGCAAAATCTTTTCTTCATATTCTACAAGTAGCATTTTCTCAAAATTAGAACTTTGTACACATCTGAAATTAGGACTATATTTGCACTCTAAACATTACAGGCAGCTCATTAGATTAGTAGCCTTCAAGCCTAGCCATACAGTACAGCAAGATTACAGGGGGGATAAATGGATACGTGCTGTACCGTTTTAAAAATTCATAAAGGAACTATTGAAGCAGAATTCAATTCACGGACCTGCCTTTCTCATAGTTCCACTAAATTGATTATATGGGAACTTCTGGTGCCAATGAAATTGCCTATCCTCAGATTGATGACTCAGAACTGCCTTTCGCTTTCTTAGTGTTGCCTCTAGATCCAATTTTTCAGCATCATAACTCCATTTACTTGAACTCGAGTCTGATGGGTTATCAGCAGCAGGCTTGGGAAAGAAAGAGAATTCTTTGTCCATTTGTTGAGATAGTTTACTTCCATCTTGCAAAGAGCTCGAACCAACATCTTCAACCTCTTGAGTCCAACTATTATCGATACTTACACACTGAACCTTGAGAGGTCCTAACCGCAATGATAGATCACACCCGTTTCCAGGTGTGTCCATAGGAGATTTTTTGCAATCTATATTTGTATAGCTGTTCAGTGCATCTGCACTGCAAGAAGAAACATTTTGCTTGACATCCATCTCATCTGGCTCAATACGGTGAGAAACCTCATTGGAAGCTGTACCAATATCAATCTTGGACTCTTTAGATTGAACGCAATCTCCATAATACAATGGACAAGGTGAACATGAGCTAGCTGATGGAATAGTACCCAAGCATCTACTACCACTTGGAGGATAACTCACAGATGACAAACGAGATAGATTAACCGCACGCCTCATGTTTTGCACAACAGGACCGAGAGATTCCAAACCACAATAGGTGGAATTCATGGCAGTTGGCTCCATGAAGTTTGAATAGTGGGAGATGTACTGGCTATTGGCGGGATTATTCCCCTCAGATAAGTTCTTGACATTGCATGAAGGAACATTGCTAGGCTCTGGACTGCTAAGGTAACAACTCGGAGTATTGTAACGTTGGCTCCTTGATGCTCTTCTTGGAGTGCAGCCCAGATTGAGAGCAGCTAAGCAAATTACAGATTCCACCAAGATTAGTAGTAAGTCGTATTAGCACGGGTTATAGCTATTAAATCGTTGCAGCCCTAATACAAAATTAACAAAATCTAAAACTCCATCTGTCCCAAAATTGGTTTCTCTGAGTTTTAGGAAACTTTATCTTTACCAGATTGAACCCTTAAACAAATTAGTGGTGTCTTTTATGTTGCGTCCAAAAAAATTTCCCCATTTTCAACATACAAAGGGTTTCATGGTAAATCCATAAGCCTTATACGAAGTAATAATTACATCGAATAGGTAAGCTAACTTTGTGAGGACCCAGATTTTGCTGGAAAGGAGCATGTTTTCAGTTTCTCTGTGTGCTTGCGCAAGGGTGTAAACGAATGTAAATACATATATATTCACATATCAAATTTCGAAATAACATTTGTATTTCAGAAATTAAAACCCCACAAAGAGCAAAGGGTACCTTCAATACAAGGCTGCAAAAAGACTCCAGTCTCGGCACTCTCATCTCGTCGAATTATAGTATCAATGGCCTCATTTACTCTGTTGCGGAGAGTTTTGAGATTCACATACTCATTCTAAGAAAGAAAATACATGTAAAACAATGTAAAAGAAACTACATGAACACAATGCCCAACTGAAAATATAAAGCAAAAGCATAAGTTGAAGTGCCTGAACTTGAACAGAACAAACCTCAGAATTGGCTTTAGAGTACATAATTTCCTCGGCTCTTAGCACGACAGCAGGGAGCTTATCTTGCCATTCCTTGTTCTTCCTAGTTGCTGTGCTATGAATCTCGTTCACAACCCTTTGAAAAACATAAAGAGCTCATACGAATCAACATAGAAACAAAATACTTGCAAAAAACATATTTATTTAGTTTCCAATCCCAGTGTGTGTGTGTGTGTGTGTGTTTGTTTAGAGAGAATGAGTGCCTGAAAATTTCTTGAATGAGAGAGCCTCGAATGGGTAGGTGTCTATCGCTGTGCCAAGCTCTTCGAACACATTCATAGGGTCTTGGGCCTGGTCTAGGCATCTTGAATAATGAAGAAGAGAGACCAATAAACCCACATACACACAAACAAACACTTGCGCAATTGCTTAAGCTTATACTTGGCTCTGTACCCTCGTCCTTGACAGTGAGCAACTCAGCAGCAAAGTCAAGTGACAGCGAGGTGGGTTTGGTTTGGGGGTTGGGGTTGGGGGAAGGCCAAGGAAAAGGGAGGGGCCTCTCTGCTTTTCTTTCACCGACTCTTCTGTCATTGAAGCAAATTATTCAAACAGTTTGTTGATGAGATTGAAAGAAAGGCGTGGGGGGTGTCCCCCACTGATCCACCTGCCTGCTTCCCCATGCCCCAAGGGTCCTTTTCTCTCTCTACTCCCTGACCATTCGTAGCAGGGGAGGGAAGATTTTAGGTGATTATTGTCATTGTCGGTGTTTTGATGGCTTGAAACTTGAAAGCAAACACCAGCCTCATGATGGCGAAGTGTTCAGCCAGTCAATGCAGCAGACATATTGCAGAATTTGGATCTTAGAGCGCTCCAAAGTCCAAAGCAACACAGCATCATTAGACTGCTACTCTTAGATTTTTGCTAAAATTCCAGCACTATTAAATGGGCAAGCGCTGAATCAATGATTGAGGCAGATGCATCATTAATCATTTTAATATTAACTTCTGTTCATTACAATTTACAAGTAGAGATTTTTGCTCATATGAAGATAAAACTAAAATATATGCTGCATTTCAAATTAAACTCCAATGAACCATAAACGGTCATTCGACATTAAAGGCTTTACAGGGTACGTAACTGCAGTAGTCGTTAGGGTTTCATTTTGGATATTAAATTCTACCTAAAGTCATATGACTATGCATGAAATAACTCCAGAGTGGAGGGTACATGGATCTCTCGTTTGCTTAGCAACGTAAATATGGATCGTCGGTTTGATCTTTTTACGAACCATGGAACATTGTACCACATAAAGAGTGGGTATAAAATGGATTACTCTAAAGAGTTTTACACTAGTTGGTATTGACATTGCTTCGAGTGTTTCACAACCTAATTTATTGATACGATGCTTTTTCAAGTGTTCCATAGCCTAAAAGGTGAATTCAAACAACTTTTTTGTTAATTTTCGTACTCGACCATGTTTTTGAGTGAGGTCTTAATTTTTTACCAAACAAAAAAAAATTCCAGATATAAGTTAGAATTCTTGACCTCTTTTTATTTGATCAATTAAGTTGCCACTCTCGGAAAATGCTTAAGCAACAAGAGTCACTCCTGTTTCTTTTGGGATAATATTACCAATATCCTTGACTTTATGGTGCAATCTCACTCAAGGGTGCCCATTTGGCGTAATATCAATTGCATCCGTAGACTAAACAGGACTTGATGTTAAAATTTGCTAAGAAATGGCTAAATTTGTTGTCGCTAACCCATCTTGGCTACACACTCGGGTCTCGCTTTACGAGACACATCAGTAAATAATCAATAGTCAAAGTCCAATGCCACCAACTCAGTTAGCTGGGACCACACCTGCAAGTCATGTGCTGCGCCATTTTATCCAAAAAGTTACTCAAATGTTGGAATTGGTACACCCCTTGGCCTTTAAGTGACCTACGCCTTCCCGACATGGGTTGGTCATGGCCTGCTTTTAGTGGTTCGGCCATGGCCTTTTCCTTGGGGTTAGCCTTATGTGTTTTTTCCTCTGAGGGGTTGGCCTAGACCCCCTTCTTTGGTGCCTCCCCTCCACCTTTAGGCGGTTTTTTTTCTCCTTCTTGAGCTCCTTCTCTCTTTCTCATAAGGGAGGGATCTCACCCTTTCCTTGAGGTCTTTCTCTTACCTCCCATTGGTATACAGGGATCGGTTTTCACCCCCATCTTCATGCTTTCACCTCCATTGGGGGTTTCACCAGTCTGATCTCCTTGCCATCACCTTTTTTAAGGTCTCACACTCTCTCTTTGAGTACCCTTACCTTGACCTCTTCTCCTTGGGTCATCCAACCAACACCAAGTGGAGGCTTCCCTACTTAATCAATTATTGGATCCTTGGGAACTCCATGCTCCATGATGTTCGTCATCATGCCCCCACCATGTGGTGCCCAACCGTGCCCGACCAACGTCTTCGATGCTATGTGCGCCTGGCACTGTGGTCATTGTATGTGCTCATGTGCCCCTCTTATAGTACAAACCCACGCAGAACAGTCCTTGAATGCTCTCAAATGTCATATCCACGCTATGTGCCTTTGGCACTACGTCTATGAGCCACGCCTATAGTTATTAAAAGTGCATGCACACCTAAGGGGCAAAGGGTCCCTGGAGTCTAGGCGCAGGCGCACACCTTTTCAAAGTGAGACACAAAATAAAAATAAATAGATATTAGTGTATTAATCCAATAAAATCACGTAAAAGATTCAAAACATAACAACTTAACAAATTTTAATCACTAGAAAAAATTTAAAATCCAATGAGAAGTACTTAATCCTAAGTGAACATGAAAATGTCATCATCATCAATAGTAAGGGCTAAGGAAACAATGTTTTCTTAAAAAAGGAATCATTGGCTCCAAGTTTGGTAGAGATTTCTCCTTAATTTCATCTTATTTGTCTAAAAAGTGAAGTAAAGGAATACATTTACTTGAAACAGAACAACAAGTTGCGATGGGGCGCTAGCATAATGAACAACAACAAGAGAACAAACTGCGCCTCCATCACCGCTTTGCAACTGGGCGCCTAGGCCCGCAAGGCGCGCGCCTTTTTGAAGGGACTGCGCCTAGGCGAGGCACACTCCCCGTCCCTTATGCCTAGGTTCACCTTTGATAACACAGGCCATGCCCATACGCCACCTCTGTGTTACATGCCCCCACATGACACTGATTGTCTGCACCACCGAGCCATCTCCACTGAGCGTGCTCCCGGTACTGAACACATCTTGTTGCACCCAAGTGTGGCGCTACTTATAAAGACGTGCCCTAGGAACTCCATCGTACTATCGCGCCCCCTGCATTGGCCATTTCTTCACTACATATGCACCTCTCATTGGTCGTGAAATATGCTTCAACACACCTTCAGATTCTATAGAATCCCTTTGGGTAGTTGACTCTTTCGAGACACTACCTCAGGCAGCTCCAAGTGGCACAGTAGCTCATCTTCTACCAGGTAGGCGACTCTTGCAAGACACAACCTCGCCCTATTAGGTAGACAAATCCTCTGAGACACTACCTCAGCACACTCTGGTTGCTCTGACATAAAGACTCATCATGGAAAAGGCAAGCCCTAAAACATTATCTCCGCTAGAGATATACAAGTGCCCCCTATAAAGACTCTTCTTATGTTACATCCCGAAAATTCAAGAATGTTAACAATCGCTCAATCACTTACCTAAGACAATAGTATCCTTAAAACTTAACTGAATAACACCGCAAACTGTCAGAGCAACTAAATAATTAATCATAATCTTAGTAAACTATCGTAGATGAAACATTAATCTAAGTCTTAAAATTTTAAACAATAACATTCACCCACGCATGGGCTCTAATGATAAATACAAAACTTGATTTCTCACATTCAGCTTTATTCCATACTCAGGCATCCTATGACTGGTTATCACCTACGGAAAGGAAGTCAAAGAAGAGTGAGTTGAGAGCCCAGTGAGTTCGATCAAAGATTTAAAAACAACAACGATTCGGACAAGTTTCTGTATAGAGTCAAATGATAGTTTTTAAAAAAAAAATTCAAATAAAACACAGCATTTCGATATAGACGAACGATTCGAACAATTTTACATTCAAGTCAAATAACATCCTTTCGAAGAATTTTTTTAATGAAACCACAGTTGTTTCGATATAAACATAGGGACGAGTATCAACTCAATCCCCAAATTAATAGGCATTCAAACCACTTCAGGTAATATAAACACATGAGTGTATGACATTGAACATGAGCAGTACACTATAGCAAAGCCACCCGGCAATGCTCAATACGTTTTACATAGGCATATATACAATGACTAGTCCATTTAGGTACTAGTTTAACCCAACCAACAGACCATCCTTATAACGCCAACAATACACATCATCCTTATAGCTCCCAGGTTTACTAATTCATGTCAATATTCAAGGAGTTTAAACACGATTCAAAATGTTTTACGGTGATTGAATCTAAATAAAATATATGAGAATAAAGAATTCTAAACGATAGCTAAACCAATTCTTTATCAATGTGGAAGGATTTCTTAGCCTGCTCGACTTCATGGACTTCATCTTTCTGCTCCCTCCCTCACCTCTTCTGTCCTTGCCCAAAACCAATTCTTTATCAATGTGGAAGGAGGTCTTCACCTCCAACCACCCCCACCATGTTGATCCTATCCAGAAATTGTCAAGGGCTCGGGACTTGGAAAAAGGTCCGAGCCCTCCGGCGACTTGTTCGCTCCTTCCCCTCTGAAATTCTCTTTCTTTCTGAAACCAAAATCTCTTCTGATTACCTCTCTTCTTTTCTCACTGGCCTCGGGTACTCTTACCAGCATTTTGTTGAACCTGCAAACACTGCAGGAGGTCTTTGCCTAGCTTGGAAGCTAGGAGTGGACCTGGAAGTGATCTCTTCTACTCCAAACATAATCAACGCTCTTTGTGTTCTCGGACCCCCTACTTCTCCGTGGCTCTTCTCAGCAGTATATGGTCCCCCTTATAGGCATTTTAGACAAGCATTCTGGGACTACTTAGCGCATGTTATTGATTCCTTCCCAGGACCTTGGATGGGCATTGGGGATTTCAACGAAGTGGTTGCACCATCAGATAAGCAGGGTGGCAGGCCGGTGGCGTCATCTTCCACAGGTGGCCTAATTTCGGTTATAAATGAACAGGGC